>JABFEA020000085.1:18993149-19006560 GCA_019775915.2 Cyphomyrus plagiostoma
CACACACACACAGCCACAAAATATTAAGAGGAAAATTAAGAAGAAAAATTAAACAAATCTGGCTTAATTGTGGTTCTGCTGGCAGAAGGCTACACTTAGCAGCAGGCAGCTTCCAGGTTCAACATTTCTAAGACAGTAGGACACAAGATTAAGGTGAACTAGGGGACACTGGGAATGACCAGAAACCAGCCAGGTAGAGGGTGGATGCAACTTCCAAATGTCAGAGATGACTGTTAACTTATCTGACAGTTTCTCATGAATCGGAGGATGACATCAATAAAGTATTTTGATTGATTGATTGATTGATCAAGTGACCTTCAAAAGGAATGGGAAACAATAAGTGCAGGTGTGAAGTGCACTGCTAGGACAGTTTATATCAGGCTCCTAGAAACAGGACTGAAGTCCCATAAAGCAAGGAAGAAGCTCTTCATAAAGGAGAAACAGAGAAGAACCAGGCTGCAATTTGCACACCCATAAATTAAGAAACGAGTGAAACAAAAAATTGTGCTGTAGTCTCAGTTTTCTCTATGGCTGTATATTGTGGTATTATTTAATTTAAGTAAATAGTTAAAGTGGTCTCGTGGATTTTTCCCGTTTTGTTTTTGCGGATCAGATGGGACAGAGTAAAAGCATTTAGCTAATGCTCTGTTTTAGCTCTGCTCCTTTGTCTTAGGTCTGTTAATCTGCCACCACATCCATACTTACATTTATATGGCCATTGTTTGTGTTTATTTGTCATATTTTGCACACTTATTATAATGTTTCGTGTGTACATCCTTTTAGGACTTTTTTTTATTTGCACTACTTCATCGCTGCGTTTGTTAACACAAGATTTTCACTCGCCTGTAATTACTTAAGTGTCGAGTGATTTGATATGACCATTTATCTGCCCTGCTGTAATTCGATCAGGCCCTGGGCTGGTGCAGAAATTCCGGCCGGACTTCAAGAGAAAGTTCGAGGACCTGTTTGATGACGACACCATGACGCAGTACATCTACCACTGCAATGCACAAAGGCCAAGGTGCTGTGTGCCCATTCTGAAGCCTTTCTCATACACTCCATCAAGGCGCCCTCCACACTCACGGTTCTCCTGGGAAACTGTGGCTTGCATCCTGTCTAGCATCTTAAGTAATCTCATATTTGCCAAATTCTTGCAGACACACAGTCCACCTGTAGGGGTCGCCACACCCAAGGATAATGTGTCCACCTTTGATCAAACGAAGAGTGGTGATTTTTAGCATTGTTCTGAAGCTTGGTGTCATTGTCAAACTAGTTTCAAAGCTGTAGTAAAAACATCTTTTGAAAGTGGGATGTGACTCTCTCTGTCTGCCTTCCTGCATGTGTTGGCTGTTCATCAACGCTCGCCTGACATTGTATTTGAATTCTGGATGCCATCTTTGGTCTTTCCTCCAGTGGGGAGGTGGGCTTCAAGGCCATGTCGGAGTCCCTGGGCTGGTCCAGGAGGCCCATGCTGCAGAGGGTCCACCTTCTCCCCCCAGAGCTCCCAGTCACGCTGATGTACGGGGCTCGCTCCTGGATGGACAGCAGCACGGGGAGCAGGGTGGCTCAGCTGAGACCCCGGAGCCACACTTACACCGTGGTAAGCAGGTGGGCAGTTTAAATGGTGGCATGGGTGTCAGGAAGCGTCCACTTACAGGGGCAGGGCCTTTTGGGGCACCAGCTGAACGTTGATTGGCGCTCTGAGTGCCCCCTTCCTGTGTGACACACTTATTCGAAGCACACCATTGGCTAATGATAAAGTTGGCTCCTCTGTATGAAGTTTGGCCACTCTTATGTTCAGCACCTTTAAAAAAAAAAGTGACCTTGTCCATGGTGGCCCCTGGTTGAAGGGTTTTGTGGCCATCAAGAGTGTCGTCGTAGAGAGAGCTGGCATTTGTGCTTAGCACCGTGGTCTGTCTGGATTAGCAGGGAGCCGTTATCTGAGATGGGGTTTAAGTTGTTGGCATGGTTGGATAAGAACTCGTGCTGGGAGTCGGAGCGTGAGTGGGGAAGGTTAATGACGGAAGACTGGGGGAAGGGTGGATATTGACTGTGGTTGGGGGTAAACTGTAAATACAGTGTCTCAGCAAATACAGATACAAATTCACCGTCTGCACATCCCTAGCACCGATGCATCCAGGTCTTGATTGGGAGTGCTCAGGGCTGTTTGTGTGAGCCACACGTGTGGGAGATCATGGTACCATGCTGATTGACATCTCTCTCAGATGATAGAAGGAGCCTCTCACCACATCTACGCCGACCAGCCAGACGAGTTTAACAGAGTGGTGAGGAACATCTGCGACAGCGTGGACTGAAGAGAAGCCTTGAAGAGACGGGATGGGGGCAGTTTCCATGTCTATGGGGGTAGAAGAGGACTGCTGGCGATGGTGCAGGAGAGCTGGACACAAGTTGGACTTCACTAAAGTGCCTAAGTGGGAACCTGGACCCCTGCCTGCCTGCTGGATTTTTCAATTTTCTGCTGAAAGCCTCTTGTGTGTTTTTGAATATAATCCCTGTATTATGGCCTCCATTTCATATCCTCATTTACAATGAAATGAATCATGCGTCGGGTGCCTTTAATCTTTGTTTGAGCGATTGCTTTTCTCTTTTTTTGTCATTTTGTGTATTTTCATTCTCTGATTTTCGCTTGTTTAATGAAGTCAGTTTAATGTGTAAATAACTGCCAGATTTTAAAAATTACAGCCTGTAGCACTTTCATCCAGTAGGGGGCAGTATGGAATAATGGATTAGCCCAGATTTTTAAAGTCCTACTGTACTTTATAATGTGTGTGTTATTTATTTAATTAATATGTGCTCATTGATTATGATTGCATCCATTTTCACTCATCTTACCGAACACATTTCCTTACCCCTTGATAAAGACCAGTAGGGGCCTTTCTAGAAATTTAACAGGAGGTTTTCCTCATTTGTTTTGGTTTTGTCATTGATGCGATACATCCCTTTTGTAACCCCGTTCTTTTCAGGAAACTGGTCAGGCCTGTCAGTTGTTCCCTTGCTATGACAGTAAAAAGAAAATAGATATATTTTTCTTATATACCTATATATTATATTTTTATAGTATCTGCAAGTGTCAGAGCAATCTCTACTGAATGAATATGGCATTACTTTATATCGTACTCTTTGTAGATGCAGAATCCTGTAGAACACACAATGTGTCTGTAGCATAATGCCACAGATATATCCCTGGGCAGGGAAGAAGGTTTTTGTCTGAGGAAATGGCACCCCCTTATGAGCATATGAGATTGGGTAATGACCCCGTGTGCTGAGTGAATGTAAAATGAAAACCGCACTTTTGGCAAGCGCTGAATGGAACAGCCAGATAAATAGGAAGTGCTTAGACTTGCTATGGAATGTGGGATGGGCTCGAGTGGCTGAAATAAAATAGTGCATGCCACTTTATTCACTACATTGGGAATGAGGGACAGCCTCAGATAGGCCAAGCTTGGTCACCTGACTCCCCGTTATTGGTCTGTCCTCTTCTCACTGTGTTAATTAGCCCCAGAAGTAGGAGTGCTGATGGTGCTTCAGAACCCCTTCTGGATGTTGGTGATAATGCAGTGTGAGAATACTGTCCATGCCTATAGCTTAACAAAATAAAAACAGCCTATGATTTTATGCTAGTCATCCTATTAGCTGTTGATAGCAAGTGATTCTGCAAAAGAACTTTCGTAAACTTCCAACTTTGTTGGAAATTGTTCCAACTTTTAGCACCTCAAAATGTCCTCCCAGACCGTGGGATGACCGTGTATGGTTGCTGGAGTACACATTAATTATCGTATTGTAGTGCCGGGCAGGCTGAGGCATTGTGAGAGCAGTGAAGGACGAGGAGATTTTTTTTGCCAGGAAGAACACTCTTTATTACTGTCATTAACAGGACTACAATAGGCACCCAATGAGCACCGAACCCAAATACAACAGTGGAAACACAAGATGGTCAGACGGCAAACTGTAAGGTACAAACATGGTGGGAGATTAATTAGCACAAGCTAAATACACGTGAGGATCAGATGGGGTGCACACAAGACATGTAAACATACACGCCACAATCGGGAAACAAGCCTTAATCATAACTACTACATTGTAGTAACTACAACAAGAACAATACAATGGCAATTCATAATGATATATGCAGGGTTATAAATATGCGCTCACGAGGCACGGTGAGCATAACCTGGCGCTACACTATTACTTAAATAAAACTACACGTGTAAATCAAACAGAATTCCTCCATTGTTGTTACTGACCAGAAGCTCCCTTCTATTACATAAACACAGTTGGCTGCTTTCAGGAATCATGGTCCGGAAAACCTGCTGTGCATTAAGGGCTTTCTCCTACTATCTGGCATGTCTCACGCTAGAAGATAGTGGAGCCTGTAGACAGAGGTCACATGGTATTATTGAGCCAAAGCTATTGACCTGAAATAGCATTTGTAAATTAAATTTATGAAACAAATTGTGAAACGTGTATGTTGGTTTGGATATGAAATATCTAACTGGGTAGATCTGGTGTGGCATGTAAACCTTGACTGAAAGGCATACACAGCTCATAAATGCATCACATACCAACAGGTGGGTCTGTGATCATGTCCTTAGGTTATGTTTCATTCCATGTACCCAAGTCATCATCATCAGTCAAGTTTTGCCAGCAAGTTCTTGACATGTCCCTACCAACCCTACCCAGATCTACACCCTTGCTAGGCATGACTAGACATGGGGAAACACTTTAGGTATTTTTCATATCTATCAATGGACACCAGGAGCTCCGGATCCTGTCCAAATAATTGACTCAGTCAAATAGCTAAAAAGTGAGGTTGCATTTCAATTTTGACTAAAGTTACCTTAAAAATGCAATATAAATATTTAAAGACTAAACATTTATGCAGTGCACTGTCCTAGACAGACTGGATTTAAAAGCAAATACATACATAACAAAAAAGAAACATACATCATTACAGTCTCCATCGGTGACTAAGCATGAAAACAACCAACCCAAACTAGGTATCCAAAACTCATACCCAACTTGATTTACATACTAACGTTATTTTGCATACCAACAAAGAAATACAGTTAGTTATACAACTGGTCAATTAACTGCCAAATATACACAGCAATAGTTATTTGATATAACTATTTTCGCTGCCAGTTGTCTGTCAAAGAATTTCCTGTGACTCAGTTATCCAGTAGCTATCCAGTATCTCATGGATGTATACACACAGCTGGTGTGCAGTAGCTAATATTACAATCTGAACCACTGAAATCACTGTTTCTGAACCTGGCTGCCTCAATAATGTTATGTCACAAGGAACGTTACTGTATCCTATAAACAGAAGTAACATTATAATGACAGAAACAGTCAGCGCCGTTTTACTGTGCCGTGCCAGCAGGGGGCTTCTTCACATCAATATCTGCCTCCCCATGGACCTGAGTGAGTTGTTTGCAGTCAAGAGAAGCCAGAAGTTTCTTGGGTCCGTGCTCTCCGGGCACAAAGCGCTCCGTCAGGGTGAGTGTGGCATGGCTGCCTATGTCACTGCAGAGAGAGCAAGCACACTTTTCTCTTGGCCAAGCCGATCTGGGGTGTGACATTCTCAAGCTGAGTCTATGTCCTGCTGCAGCTGGACTTTTCGGTGAAATAAAGATTCTCAACGCTGTGATTACTCCGCTATAAATTTACTGTACCCTTTAAGATGATCCAATGGAGTGTTTTGCTGAAGTAATGGTGAGATAGATAGGATTAATGATTATTTACACTATATACTGACGGGGGCAGTATTGATGCTGGCCATTATCACAACACTCAGGACAGGAGCGGTTCCAGAAGGACAGGAGAGGCTACCTTACCCAATAGCTCTTTGCCGCATACTCATGAGTCCCAGGCCCTCCACATGTACTGTCACATTCTTCAGTGCCTGTTGTAGCGGGTTGGTGAAGATGATCTTAGCGGCCATCTCTTTGCCCACCACAGCATCACCTTCAGGCTAGGAGGCCAAAATGTGGGCGTTTAGTGAAAGTGATTACATTTAACACGACTACAATAGATAGTGGCCAAAAAACAAAGCTTCAGAGATGTGAGACGAGCTGTAGCTCACTATTATGCTGAGGTCCGGTGTCTGGAACCTGAAGTTGTACTGTGTTGCCAAAATTTCTTTGGTCTCAACAACCCGACCTGAGAGCATCAGCATTAATGAAGCATGGTCTACCAGCTGGCCCATGTAGTCCTGGTACTTCAGTACCCAATTCAGGGTTTTCTCTGAGAGGCCAACAGAGGAGCATGGAATTAAACATGGTAATTTCAATAAGATGTGGACATAATTTGGTAGCTATTTAATGATCGAGAAGTTGAAATCCTGCCACTGAACATCTGGGCAGTTTAGGGAGTCATGTTGCAGATGAAGCTCCTTACCTTCATTGGCCTTCAGCTGTACAGGAATTCTGTCCTCCTTCACTGTGCCCTTAATCACCCCGGTGTAGTACATGACCATTGCCTGGATATAGAGGGTGGTACTTCTCGGTTCGGCACTCTTGTTGCCCAGCAAGATGGTCAGCTGGGCGTCAGAGCCCAAATGTGGGCCTTCTCCATTCACCGTGATCTCCAGGGTCACGTCTTTGGTGAGAGGGGTGGAATACACCTGTGGCTTGGAACCGTAATGGCAGGCAGTCTCAACGGCGATGCGTTGTTCGTCCGAGCCTGATGAGTGAGAGCAGGGGGACAGGTGTGGAGGAAATGGACATTAATGGGGTCAGCATGGTGGAGCCCTTCCCTTGATCATAATAAGCCCATCCTACATCTCTACTATATGCCAAGGCTCCTCCCACTTACGATGCTAGACATTGAGGATTGAAATGATACGCTTAGACTGATAGGCTAAGTTTGTACAAAACCAGAAATGCTCCCATCTACCTCGTGGGAATTTGTAGAGGAGCGTGATATCGTTGGGCTCATCAGAGCCCACAGCCTTTGTGAGGATGCAGCTTCCAATCACATTCTCCTCAATGTGGACCACCTTGAAGGTGCCGTCGGCACGCCTCTGCCAGTAGACCTTGTCACTGTTGACCTGCAGCCGAGAAGAGTGGTCTTAGCATCTGATCCACAGACAGATTGAAGTTGAGGCTAGTGCACCTGGGATAAAGGGTGGTCAGACATACCTCGGCAAAGACAAAAGGTGTGTCGTACTTGATGTAGACCTCGCCCAAGCGGACGGCTGTGATTGCGGCAGGACCACAACAGTAGGTACCCTGGCTGGTCTCCTGAGGGGTGGCATCCACAGCTTGCCAGCCCCCCATGCCCTGGGGCAAATCGGGCCGTGCCATCCAGCAATCATTCCACACATGAAAGTTCCTTTAGATGAATGAAAAGAGAGATATGGGAGATAGGGAGCATATATGTATAGCATCTATTGCGTGATAGGTCGCCTATTTAAATCAGATTTGGATGTGGCAGTTACATAATGTATTTCTTCACATTGATCATCTGGTATAGCTTTAGTAAATTGTTCAGAATAAGGAGAACAATCCTGATGGCCTGTTAAACTACAGGCTAGAACTATTACTGTTCAACCTGTTGCCCTTGTTGTAGCATTTTCATGCAGTATGTAAACACCAGATGAAAATCATAACATTATCAATCTGAAAGCTTCCAAAATCAGAACTATGTCATGTCACAGGGCTGAGCGCTCTCACCACACTGAGTCGGTGTTGAGTTCCTCGATGGGCTTCAGGTTTTCATCTAAATAGACGTCTATCGTCAATGAGACATCGGTGTCATGGGCGGAGTTGAAGTTGGTCACGCTGCGGGCAGGGATGCCCAGGCACCGTAGCACTGAGACAGGATGGTGGAAGGTTATGCTCTTGTAATCACATATGAATGGAATGTTGGTTTTTTGTGGAGATATAGATTCATAGACACGCCTTATGGCCAAAAGTGGACACCAGTTTGTTACAGTCTGTTAGACTCTGTTAATACCCTTCTCGGAAAGCAGATTAGATTTTGGAACATTGCTGGCCAGGAGTTACTGCCATTCAAGTTATTGATCATCAAAGGTATTGATGTTGGGTGATCGATCAGGCAACTTTCTGTGAGCTTGTATGGCAGACCACTTCACAATAACTTGTTCCCAGGCATTTTGACCTTCACACTCCCTTTACTTGTGGTTGACCAGAGCAGCTGCAGCAGGGCAGAAAGGTGGTGAACTGACTGGCTGGAGAGATGGTGTCCTATGATTGTGCCAAGTAGAGTGTCACTAACCAGTTCTGTACAACTACCCATTCTGTTGCTAAAGTGTGTTGCAGGAAATTGTGTGACTGTATTCTTAATTATACATGTGTCAACATTAAGTTTGGCTGAACTCGGCAATTCCTCTAATTCATTTAGGTGTGCCCAGACATTTGACCCTATTGTGGCCCTATTGGGGGCGGTGAGTGGCTCAGTGTGCTAAATCTCAGTGCCTGAGATTATATTGCCGGTTCGATGTCCATGGGCCTTAAAGCAAGGCCCTTAACCCCCACCTCCAGGGACACTGCACATTAGCTGACCCTGTGCTGTGACCCCCCAAGCTATACAGAGCAAGATGAGCTAGGTGAAAAGAAGTATTCCAATGTACCTGTACATGTACAAATGGCAAATAAAGCATGTTTGTTTGTTTTTTGGTGCACATAATGGATGGGGTCAGACAATATACAGATGCCCACAGATGCACTATAGCTCAAAGCTCAAACTCGTGAACAGAAACTGCATCCTTGCCTGTCGTGGTGACTCCGGAGAAGACCCAGCACTGGCCGAATTTGACCGGCTTCCCCCCGTTCTCTGCGTAATACTTCTTCAGGATTTCCACACTCCCAGTCCAGGCTGTAGGGGAAGTCCCACCTTCATAGCTGCCAGACCAGTTCCCTTCTATGACACCGTCATCATCATTCGAGTTGACCTGGAAGGGAGGACGTCGTTATGACTGACAGCAATCAGCCTCACTCATTTCACTTCACCTTATCAAGTAACTTGTTACTAAAGATAGGCGTTAGTAGTGGAAGCAAGGATACAGATACCAGCCTAAAAATCATTATTAAGGACAGCAATAATGCATGGAATTACTGACTCACCATGGCAGTTACAACTCGTACCACGTTGACAGCATCTCCACGACCAGTAACAGGCATTTTACTTTTGTCCAGCAGAAACAGACAGGCTTGTAGAATTCCCTCATCGAACTAAATGAATTGATTGGTTAAAGCTCAATTAGTGTCTGTTTTCAGAAATTTTGCCCTGTAACCCAAAGATAAACATTTTCAAAGTGGCATCATTTACTTGGCCAAAGTTCCATGTTTGAGGGCATATCTGGTACTCGGTGCCAAAGTATAGTTTGCCGACATCGTTCAGGACATATTCCTTCTTCTCATTTTCATCTTCCATGTAAACTGTGTCACCTGAGACAGGAGGAGTACACATAGACTCAGAGTTAAAGAAAATGAGCCGTTTTAACGAAGATGAAAGCATGTAAGTGGCAAATTCATAGCATTCTCCAAGTGGGCTTATTATGGTTATCAGTGGGGGGTCAAGTCCAACCTTTGTGAAATCTGCTCCATCTCATTAAAAGCAAATGGGTCACTTCACAGCGATGTCCATTTAAGCGATCATCTTTCCACTAAACATTGCACAAAGATACCAAAGCCATGAAGGAATCTTTTTGGCTAGGGCAGATTTTTGCAAGTATGTTATTTCCATTGATGAATATCAGTTCACCACTTTTGATTTTCCACTTATTGACAAATTGACATTTTGATTAGTGCTTCTAGCTTGCTATCAACTAAGATTACTTTAATCAATTAGTGAAATCCAGGCTACATAAAGGAAGCCTATAAACCTCTGAGAACTGATTTTAGCCACCATCTGCTGGTCTCTGAAAGCTGAGCCAATGCCTAAATGTGTTGAGGAATGCTGTCATAAACATTCTATTAACGTTCTTCTGACAGACATTCAAGCTAGCAAATTTTGTGTTTTTTACCTTCACACCAGGGGTTGAAAAGCATGTAGATGTCATTGCTGGGGTCGTATGTTGAATGGGCCATGCCCTCCGAACACTGTGTCACCACAGTGAGTTGGTATTGGCCAATCAGAGCAGTAGGCGATGAGTTGACAGACAGCCTGATCTTCTGGCCTTTCTGTTCCACGATTTTGGCCTCCCACTGGTTGTCCTGTAACTCTTTCACCAGGGGAATAATGATGTGTGTATTTTTGGCCACCTGTGGCAGGGATCCTACAACACAAGGTATCGAAGAACATACCTGTAAGTCAGCGTCGATACTAATTATACTGATTGGTCATAGGAAGCGACTGGATGGAAGAATAATAATGGAGTGGTGAAGAATGAAGGGAGATTGAGATCGGGTGAGTTCTGGTTCCAGAACCTGTAATATGTATATGATGAGGAAGCCTGACTATAAGTCACTAGCCATTTCATCTCAAAAACACCAAAAAATGGACGGAGTGAGTTGCAGACATTTTGCTCCTCAAATATCCAGCTGTTCAAAACGTAACCACAAACACCTATGCACTTAACCTGTTTAATATTGCATGTATGCACACATTCACAACAGAAAGAACAAATCCTCTATTAAAACATGCTAAATTCTGGATAAGCAGAATGCAAGGTTATTGAACATATTTCCATTCATCTATCCATCCATTTTATGTGAACTACTGCTCATTCTTATGACAAAGACACAAGTCTTGTCATCACACATTCATGTGACAATTAAATTTGTCACTTCACCTATTGATTGACTGGATGACTGGAAGAATGATGACTTCTGATGACTTACTGACCTAATTTTAGCTCCAGATGAAGCTGGTCTGTACTGGCGTTGAAAGGGCGCGAGAGCTTGATCCACATTTGGAAGGTCTGCCCACGCCGGATGATGAGATTGTTGTCATGGTAACAGTTGGTGTAGTGCTCCTTCCGGTTCTGGCCGGTCCTGCTTTTCATCAGGTCCACTGACTTCACAGTCAAAGTTTGTTCTGTGAAAAGAGCAGTGAAAGGTCTCAAGAAGTTAGTTCAATGACGTTTCTAAGGACGAGCACAGCAGATCCCTAGTAATCAGCTGATTACTGTTCAACCCTTGCATTGTTATATAATACTGTTCATCTCAAAATGCTTTGCGGATCAATGAATCCATTTCATTGAAAATTTGAATGATTTTTGAATGAATTTTGCTGGAAAATGTATTTCTTATATTGGATAATGGAATGTTGGCCCGTATCCATAAATAAATTTCTGTCCGACAACCCTTCCAATAGGTCCCCCTTGATAAATTTTGTCACCATGGGCAGGGGTTCATCCACAGTATATTATGCTGTCCGGGAAGCATCAAACAAATGTTACTCTCTATGTGTCTGAACAAATACAATATTGCTCATTCATGTATTGAACATTGTGCAATGAATGGAGGGGTGTTTAGCTGTCTTTCCACTGATGGATCTAACACATCTACATTCAATAAGAATACATGAGCTATTCTTTTAAAAACATAACATTTGGATGGGGGGATGGGCTGGCATGATTTCTCATTCAAGATTCCAGAGTTTATCTGTCACATGCACAGTAAATAGCGGAATGAAAGTCTTCCTCTACATGTCTGTCCGCTAGACACAAACTAACACAGATCAAAAGTACGGATTAACTTCTTGTTGGATCCTCACGTGATACTGAGGGATTACCATGCATCGTGCCTGTGCCCCCTGCCTCAGGCTGCCCCAGCTTGTCCTTCATATCAGTGCTGACGTTCCCCATGCCGCTGGTCCCTGTGCTGCTAGACACTGTTCCACCGGTCCCCGTGCCGCCGGTCCCCGTGCCGCCGGTCCCCGTGCAGCCGGTCCTCGTGCCGCCGGTCCCCGTGCCGCCGGTCCCCGTGCAGCCGGTCCTCGTGCCGCCGGTCCCCGTGCCGCCGGTCCCCGTGCCGCCGGTCCCTGTGCTGCCGGTCCTCGTGCCGCTGGTCCCCGTGCTGGGCTTATCCTTTCGGTAGCAGTAGCAGCACAACTTGCGGAGCCAGGCTCGGCAGCTACACTCATCGTCCTGGTTCCCCAGCAGCTCCTCCTCATCCGGCTCCGCATCTTCAACCAGGCCCAGGGTGACGGTGGGGAACCGGCCCACAGCTGTTCGACTCCGGGTCGATAGCTCCCGTGGCATCTTGGAGGAACATGAGCGCAGATAAGACAATGGCAGACAGACAGTCCCCTATTTGTTGGATGCTGTAGGTTTGGTGTCAAACCTGGAACAAATTTGAATTGTATTAAAGGTCTTGGGGGTATTCCTTGCAGGATGGTTGTGGCAATAGTAAAAGTTGTCAACCAGGGGGGTGAGGGTAAAGTTTTGTAAAGTGGGGTGGCCTGTCCTTGAGCCCTCATGTGTGGAGGGAGGATCCCTGACTCCCTTTAGGTAGTCCTGGGACCATGGAGGACATAAAAGGAGGGAAAAGATGATTACAAGGGCCCCTGAGTAACAGGGACCTTATTATTTTTTTTTATTGGATTGGTCTGATTTGGGAGCCCAATATGATATTCTTTCATGGGGCCTGAAAAATCTAGCAGCAATCCTGTCTGGGAGTATCCATGTCTTCCTCAAGTCAAACACTGCCTGCAACCTTAAGAGAATCAAAAGAATCAAGACTAATTTGGTATATAAACCATAAAAACCAACAGATAATATAGCACTGTGATCTCAGCTGTTAAAACAGTTCTGTTACATTGCCCGCAGACAGAGTTCCAAGAATGCCAGCCAAAGGAAAATGTGACATCTCTCAGTGTGGGGGGAGAGACGTGGACATTAATAACTGGGTTACAGGTGCTGTGTTGGTTCTAATCTCACTACTACATGCTGAGATCCAAGATGGAGCTATTAGGTATCAACCAAAAAATGCTATATTTGACTCAAACCTATACCAGCTGAGTACCTGTAGACCCGAACACGTTTTAGGAACATGGATATAGCGTCTTTCCAAAATATTAGACAGGACAATGTGAGATTCTGTATGTGCAAGAGACCACACACATTTGAGACAAATTCTGGCATGATCTGTGAAAAACAAAACAGTGGATAAAACACTCCTGAAAGAGGATATGAGCTGTGGGAAATGATTGCTTGTGTGTTTAGTCAGTTAATGCTAGATATTACAGCTAAATTACAATTACAATTTCACCTCTATTACAAATAAAACAGAATGAAAATGATACAAAGATGAATGTTTGCCAAGGTTCTTTGCCTAAGACTAGCAATAAAAAAGTTCTCCTAACCTTAAGATGCATTTTTGTCTTCTCTTATTTTCTTCCATTCAATCTGACGCTCTCCTATCTACCATACCTTGATGGGGGGGGGGGGGGGGGGGGGGGGGGGGGGGGGGGGGGGGGG
>JABFEA020000085.1:19099359-19112793 GCA_019775915.2 Cyphomyrus plagiostoma
CATTGTCTGCCTGTCTGTTTGTCTTTCTGGCACTGTCTGCCTGTCCATCTGCCTTTCTGACATTGTCTGCCTGTCTGTTTGTCTTTCTGGCACTGTCTGCCTGTCCATCTGCCTTTCTGACATTGTCTGCCTGTCTGCTTGTCTATCTGGCACGGTGTGCCTGTCCATCTGCATTTCTGCCTGTCTATCCGGCACTGTCTGCCTGTCCATCTGCCTTTCTGACATTGTCTGCCTGTCTGCTTGTTTATACGGCACGGTGTGCCTGTCCATTTGCCTTTCTGACATTGTCTGCCTGTCTGCTTGTTTATCTGGCACGGTGTGCCTGTCCATTTGCCTTTCTGACATTGCCTGTCTCTCTGTTTGTCTTTCTGACACTGCCTGCATGTCTATTTGCCTTTCTGGCACTGTCTGCCCGTCTGTCTGCCTTTCTGGCACTGTCGGCTTGTCTAGCTGCTTTTCTGACACTGTCTGTCTGTCTGTCTGCCCTGGCATTATCTGCCTGTCTCTCTGCCTTTCTGACATTGTTTGTCTGTCTGTTTGTCTTTCTGACACTGTCGGCCTATCTGTCTGCCTATCTATCTGCCTTTCTGGCACCGTTTGCTTTTCTATCTGCCTTTCTGGCACCGTCTGCATTTCTGGCACTGTCTGCCTGTCTCTCTGCCTTTCTGGCACTGCTTGCCTGTCCATCTGTCTTTCAGGCACTGCTTGGCTGTCAGTCTGTTTTTCTGGCATCGTCTGCTCCTCTGTCTGTCTTACTGGCACCATCTGCCTGGCTGTCTCCCTTTCTGGAACCATCTGCCTGTCTGCCTGTCCTCCTGCCCCTGTCCACCCTAATGCCTCAGGTGCTTTGGATTTGCCTGCATGAGTGAGAGAAAGTGTCAGTCTGTTCATCTGTGCCATTGAAACCGTCTGCCTGTCCGCCTGTCTTTCTGCATCTGTCTGCATATACATCTGTATGTCTGTCATGCTTTTCCTGTCTGTCTGCATGTGTATCCCTTTCTGTATGTCCTTATGTCTGTCTAGTGTGTCTGGCATCATGGACACCAACTGCTTTTCCACCTGGTGGGATGCTAGCCTGTCGGCTGGCTTCTCTGGAAGCCCCTCCAAATCTCTCAGTGTATTTATTCCCAGCTGTCTCTCCATTCTACCACCAGCCCCTGATTGTCCATGATGTATCTGTCTGTCTGCTCCTGTCTGCATGTCTAAATTTTCCTGCTTATGTGCCTGTCTCCCTATTCCTGGCCGTCTCTCCATCGTTAAGATGACCTCTATTTGTCTTTGTGTCTTTGTCCCTGACTGCCGGTCCATGCCTGGCTGTCTCTGTGTCTGTCTCTGTCTCTCAGCCCCTGTTTCTTTGTCTTTTGATGGTTCCACCCTTGCCTGTGTCTCCCGACCAGTCTGCGTGTCTCTTATTTTGTCCACCACTTCCACTCCCTGTGGCTGCTTTTCTGTCCCCTGCTGCTTCTCCATCGTTAGATCTGATGCCCCCTCTATAGGTGTCCGTTTGTCCATCTTAAGCTGCTCATCCTTCACCGGATCCACCTCCGCTTGTTCAAATGACTGTTTCTCTGTTCCTAAATGTCTGTCTGACATTGTATCTTTCCTCGTCCACTTATGCGACCTTCTGTGTGTTGTTCTCTGCTTGTCCGTTGCTTGATCCACTTCTGTGTGTTTAACTGTCTGTTTGTCGGCCACTGGCTGCCTTTCTGTCACTGATTCTGGCTCTGCCTTTCTCTGTGGTAGCCTCTCATTTTCCTGGGCTGATTCAGACCGCTGAAAGAGAAAAGCACCTTTATTCACAAGAATGAGTCCCTACTTCAGTATAAAAATTGATACAGTAAATGCTGTATAAAAATTGACATACTTAATGGAGCATAAAATTATGAACTGTATCCTTCCCCTCAACATTTTATTTGTATTTCTCAAGCAGAGTCTGTGCCCTAAGGATATAAAATCCATCTTGGCTTAACACTTGTGAATGAACATAAGGGTGCCTGGGCTCAAAAGCCCTGAATAAACAGATGCAAAGCAAAATATTTACTCATAAAAACTGAGAAACTGTCCATTTTTTAAAAAACATTGTGGCTCTAGCACATGCTTGGGATAACGTCCTACCGGCTTGAACGATAGGAACAGAGGTTGGCTTCCCTCTGTCAAGCCGCCCAGATCCTCCCCTCTCTGGAGTCCCAGCTTCCCGTCAGTCCCCTCGCCGACTGGCTCAGGCTGCCTCGGAGGCTGAAGCAGTGTGTACACGTTTTCCGTGGCAATGCTGACAGGAAAGACATGGAAGGCATTTCCAAGCAACCTCAGGTGCTTGAGTCTATAGTTCTAATCCACCCACAAAGCTACATTATCTCAAATACATAAGTCAAGTTTGATGTTTTACTGTCCAAAACATGTACTGAACATGTAGATTCAGTTGTTGTTCATCTACTTAATAGATAATGAGGTAAATCATACCGTATACAGGTAATGAAACGTAGTTTTCACAGCATATTAATAAAAACAGATGAATTTTTCATATTAGGCAAGTACAGTTCTCACGTCATAGAATTACATCTCAGTTTCTTACCCAGTGGGCGCTGTGGCCACTGTCCGACACTCGTCCCCACAAGCTCCGCCCCATACACTCAACTCAGTGCTCTGATTGGCCAGTGCAGAGTGGCGGTGCCTACGGAAGTTGAAGATAGCCAGCATGTTCCGCCGCTTCTTTCTCCTTAGAGACTGGGCCTTGTGAATTGATGACAGTTGACTGTGAGAGATGGGGGAGGAGGGGGGTTAAAGAAAAGGATTGAAAGACAGAGACAAGCGTTTGGCACGACATCGATTCTCCAGCACAAGCTCAAGAAGCCACCATCCAGCCGAGCCAGTAAATCACAGCAACAGATCCCCTCCCTAACCCCACCATGTGCTCCTGCCCCATTGCCCGCTCCCCCATGGCCAACAGCAGGACTAACACAGAGCCGTTGCTAGGCTACACCCCCTGTCACCCAGTGCCGACAGAGAAAGGGGAGCTTTTACTGCACGACCAATAAGCTCAACAACACCTGCGCCCATAAAACATTTCAACCTGATACAGGATGCATAACATGCAGCCAAGCACATTCAGTTAGAGTAGGAACGTGTGCCTTCCTGGCAGTAATTATTAGAGTTATGCTCATAGAAATTACATGAGAGTTCCCATAATGAGTGTGTGTGTGTGTGTGTGCCCCATCTCTACCCCATACCTATCTGGCAGCACCCTTTTGGTGTAAAAATCGGGGAGTCCATCGTCGAGGGGTGTGGCCACGCCATTCTCCGTACAGTGCTGGAGAAGAAGAGCCCGAGGAACAACAGAAGCAAAGTCATCCTTCGCATAATGGCGCAATCTCCATATCTCATTTCTTTTAAATCTTCAAAGAGTGATAAGTGATAATGGGGGGCGCGATTGTGTAATTAATTTCCTGTTTGGCTGTTTTTTGTCTTACCATATTTTTTCCACCCGTAGGATGTGCCAAGGAGATAGAGATATATTGAGACAGATTAAGTGGAGACAGAACCAGAACTAACGGGCCCAGCATTGTCAACATGGAACAGGATGCGTTGGAGTGCAGAGCCAGCCGGGGTACAGCGCATCAGTGCATATTCTAAGCCTATGCCTGGGAACGCCCTGCCTTTCAAATCAGTGCAATTCGCTGTTTACATGCATCCAAGTGATTAGTCATTCTTTCTGGTTTAATTGGCTTCTTCAGGACCTGTCTGGAAGTGCTCCAGGTTCAATTTATAAAATGAAGCCTGATGCAGCTTGCGGCCAAACCTCTGGTCAGATTCACCATCTGAATTATGCACGAGTTACTAAATTAGCTTAAAATGTTGTTTGTGGGCAGAATCGGTGAGGAATTTTTGGAATTAGAGAGGGAGTAGGACTTCCAGGAAGCTAAAAGGGCATCAATGTGGAGAATACTCTTCCGATAAAATGGCTCATTTCAGATCTCAATAATGTGCGTTTCTGAACTATGACTGCTGCCTGTCTGCCCACCTTCCTGAGATTTGACTGTAATATCTGCACCTCCTCACCGAGTACAAGGGGCCGTGTCCTCCCCGGTGTCTCCGTGGTGGCCTTGGCCGGACTCGGGTCACATGATGCAGCGGTGCACCCTGGGTAGGCAAAGTAGCCAGGCATTCCCATGATGCTGAGCTGGATAGAGGAGATGATAGGGGTGGTGCAGAGGGTGGGGTTGAGGAACTGGAATCATCGCAGAGACCTGGAACAGAGAGAAGACAGTATGGGGCAGAAACATCACCATTAGGTGGCACAGTGGCCAAGTCCTAAACAACAGCCTCTCAGTTCCTGATATAGGGCTGGAATCTCGCTCCCACTCTTATATGCAAGTGGTTCCTGTGTTTTCACATGAGGTTTTACTCATTGAGAAGGACTGGCATCCGGTCAAAGGTGTCCCCTGCCTGTCCAAGGTGTCTCCAGTCTAAGGTGTCCCCTGCCTGTTCAAGGTGTCCCCTGCCTGTCCAAGGTGTCCCCTGACTGTCCAAGGCATCCCGTGTCCAAAGTGCCCCCTGCTTGTTCAAAGTGTCCCCTGCCTGTCCAAGTTGTCCCCTGTCTCATATGCTGCCTTTGCAGGGACTGGAAATGTTCCAGGGTCACTGTGACCCTGTGCTGTAAGTGGGTATGGAAAATGAGTGGATCTGATGATATTCTAGCATTTATAGATGCTATTTCTTAATATGACATCTAACGTCTAATACTGACTCTTAGTCTTATTGATTTATTATTAGAATATAACAGTGAATAGTCAGGTAATGCCCAGTTTGACCTGAAGTCAAATTTAATAAGGGAGAAAAGGTGATAAAATGGAGACACTGTGTTTAATCAGTTCTATCAATATTTATTTGCATCAATATTTGATATGAATAGTGGGAAAACAGCAAAAAAGAGAGAAAAAAACTGTAAAAAAAACAAGGGTCATGGTTTGGAGAACAGATCAGATAATGAGGCCGAGCTGGACCCAATCGAATTTGTTGGCTTGTTAGGGATTAAATGGACATGGGGGGGTTGGGCAGTTCGTCATGTGATTCTCATAATACAGACCCCAGGTGTGACCCGTTCAGTGCCCCCCCAAGCTGACTACTGGGTCTCCATGATTCAGCACACAGGTGCACTAACATGGGCTGAGTGCCGTGTAATCTCCTATCATAAATCATACATTCATGTTGTCTCAAGATTCAAATGCTTGCTTTAGCGTGTTGATTTGATGCTACAATTTATGTTTTCCTAAAAAGAAGAAAGTTATACATCTGAAATGGCTGACAAACATTTCATGCGTTTGATTTCTACCAACTACTAGAGGGACAGTATTTTGTAAAATTCCGTGAATTTAATATCTCTATTATCCTAGTCAAGTATTTGAACCCCATGCCCAGCAGGAGTGGGGTTTGCATGTCCTGATGTTATGCCAAGTTTCCTTCAAATGGGGGCGAAGGCAGAAGATGTGACAAAATGTCACCTCAGGCCCCTGGCTAATCAGACGAAACTCAGGTCCCATTAATACAGAAATACAGACAGAAGGATTATTTATCACCTTCGTCTTCAGGGGCCCCTATAGAGTGTTGGGGCCCCTGAATCTGTCAGGGTATCCATGCCCCTGCTTCCAATGAACCCTGCCTCTATATGTCCCCCCAAGGGGTGGATGGGGGGATATATTCTGCGATGGCTGTTTGGGGCACCCTGTGCTCTCAGGCTCACTGTGATCTCACACTAAGTTACCCAACCGGTGACAGAGTCTAATGTGAGATGCATTGTACTGGTGCTCCTGTTGCCGTGCCAACGGGAGACAAGTGGTTTTGAGTTTGACGGGCATGCGCTCACTGAGCCTGGTGGACACGGGACGGATCCGCCTGGTCCTGCCGCTCCTCTTCTTGATCGCTAGTGTGTCCTGCAACATCAGAGAGACGCATTTCCAACCGTGAGGTTCAACACTGGACAGAAGGTGGATAATTATGCACGGCCATGTTTGCTCTGTAGTTATTACAATATGCGACTACAAGCCAGTACAAGCCTTCTAATATGTTACCTTTGCCAAGGTCATATAGCCTATTTAAATTTTAATTATGACTCTGTGTCAACAACAATGAGTGTCACCATGCGGTCATGAAAGGGCAGTCCCACCCTGCCATACCCCCCCCCCCCAAGCACACACACACTCACTATGCTGGGTCCCAGGTCGTCGTCGGTGATGTCTAAGGAGTCACGGTGTTTATGGGGGCACCGGCCCACTCCTGGCTCCCCATCCTCATCGCAGTTCCTCACCTGAGCCACTTGGTGGCTCTGTGAGTGACAGAGAGGAATCAGCATAGGCCAGCAACAAATTGCCAAGCGGACAGACACACGGCGCGGGACAAACGGCACTCAGAGGGAACGTTGAGTGCTTCCATACCAGTGTTAGCATTTTGGTCTTTTGTGCGACTGTCTTCGTTAGCAATTACTTTAATTTATCTACTATTTAAATAATTAATCCTGTTTTGCCGATAGCATAGCTAGCTGTAATAAAAGCATTTTTGAAATATTAAAGCGGACAAAACGCAGAGGCTCTGAGTCACACGCAGACAGGACAGACAGATCCAAGGCAGAGCAGTACAGGCAGCCACTGTTCCTCTTTGCAGTGTGTGTGTCGGGGAGCCTGAAATTAATACAGTCACCTCCAGGACGGGCACCGTAAAAGTGGCATGTTTTGGGACGGGGGCCATACCAGGGTCTTGTGTGTGGCATACAGGTCTTGAAGAATCTGATCTACTATGGAGTTTGTTAGGTAGGAGACCACAGACAGCTTCACCTCCCTGGAAAACAGAGAGGAAAAATAGAGAGAGAGGGAGAGAGCTCTGGCACACCCATCCTCCTCTAATTCTACCTCATCCATCGTTCACTTTCCTCTCCATCATTATGCTCTTATTATTTTCCTCCCTGTCATCAATCTCTCATTCTTTCCCACCCTCTTTTGCTTCACCCCTTCCACTCTATGCTGTCCACCTGCTCCCACTCCCTCGCTCTCTCACTCCATCGCTCGGTGGATGTCCAGCGCGGCTCTTTCCATCAGGGCACTGCGGATGGCGGAGCGGGGAACTGACACGCGCTCGGCGACGGAGGACAGGGGTGGAGTCAGGCGCTCAGCGGCCCCGGACGACAGCGGGCACAACTCACGGCACAGGGACACCATGGAGTCCACAATCACCTGAGTGGAGACAGCTGTCCATTAATTAACCGACCAGACAATCAGATGACACGAACGGTGAAATGAACAACCAGCCAGTCAACCAATCAGAAAACGATTCAGCCAGATCTGATAATGATAATGTTTCAAGCTCTAAAATATTAAGTAAAAATATTGTAAAACTAGCAAAATATTTAACCCAAAATAGAAAATATTCCGCTGTAAAAGAAGTGAAAATTAATGTTCAGAACATCTAAAAGAATACAAACTCTGTTTTTACTTAAATGTAACACTTTCCTTAAGCATACAGATATGCAAGCTGATATTTCCAGGTGCATCTCTTTAATCATTACGCTCCCTACTGCCCTGCCCTAGGTATAGGTGAGGGCAGACATGCAAATAGTGGGGAAACAGACAGAGTGACAGAGAATGCCAGAAACAAACAAGAAGACAGACAGCTAGACAGACAGATAGAGACAGACAGACAAACATATAGACAGAGACAGACAGACAAGCAGAAAGACAGACAGACAGAGACAGACAGACAGACAGAGACAGACAGAGAGACAGACATATAGACAGAGACAGACAAACAGATAGACAGACAGGCAGACAGACAGAGACAGACAGATAGACAAACCGACAGAGACAGACAGACAAGCAGAAAGACAGACAGACAGAGACAGACAGACAGACAGACAGACAGAGACAGACAGAGACAGACAGAGAGACAGACATATAGACAGAGACAGACAGACAAACAGATAGACAGACAGACAGACAGAGACAGACAGATAGACAGACAGACAGAGACAGACAGAGACAGACAGAGAGACAGACATATAGACAGAGACAGACAGACAAACAGATAGACAGACAGACAGACAGAGACAGATAGACAAACCAACAGAGACAGACAGATATATAGACACAGACAGACAGACAGACAGACAGACAGATAGACAAATCGACAGAGACAGAGAGAGAGAGAGAGAGAGACCTGCAGCTCTTTGTCGGCTGCCCTGGCCAGCTCCCCAGCCAGCGAGTCCAGTTTCTGCCGGACTGGCCCGTCTACTGACAGGACGTGGGCCAGCTCACAGAGGGAGGGATAGAGCTGGGGGAGGGAAAGAGTCGTCATTATAAATTAAAACACATCCCACAGAAACACAGACACACACATGTATACACACACCCACACAGCTTTGTAATTGTATCTTTGTGGGGACTCTCCATTAATTTCTATAGGGAATATGACAACCTTAACCCCTACCCAGCCCTAACCTTAATCATAAGTAGCCAAACAAAATACATAACTTTTGGAATTTGTGATTTTTTGATTGCATTTACAGATTTTTATGAAATTGAGATTATCCTTGTGGGAACTTAAAAATGGTCAAAGTAACAGGTGTTTATCACATTGTGGGAATATATACAAAGTGTCCCCGCAAGCCGCCACACGCACACACACTCACCGCACGGGAGTTACGCGCCTCCTTCAGCACCTGCTTGGCGGACTGAAGCTCCTCCCCCCGCCCCGCCCCCCTCAGCACGCACAGCTGCTGCTGCACACGCACACAAAGGCGCTCCATCACCTGTAGGGGGCACAGGGGGTGGGCGTGGAGGATCCAGAGTGGGACACAGAAAAGCTATGGGATAGCCCCTCCCTGCCGGCAAATGCCGTGCAGGTAATAGGACGCCCACAAGGGGGCGGTGAAGCAGCAAAGATCAGTGTGACATCACTGCGCCACCCGTATTTACTATTTCTGTCTAATGACTCTTCCCGCAGAAGGACAGGGCAGCGGCTGCAGGTCTTCATGCGCTAGCAGATAGATGGGGGCCCACCTGCTCGGCCGTGCTGGTGACCAGCCCTTGGTGGAGACGCAGCGCCTGCCGCTGAGAGAAGCGTTGCGTCTGGTTGTTCCTCAGCAGCGCCCTCTGGATCTGCCTCCCCCATGTCGTGGAGGGGGGGGGGAAAGGAAGTAGAGATGGGAAAGTAAAAAAAGGAGGTAGGGGCAGAGGTTCTTATTACAGTGATGTATGAGGCGGTAAGGTGCAGATGTGTCAGCGGCCAGCAGGGGGCCGTCATGGTGCGGCCTGCAGCCCACATCCCAGCATCCCCCCCGCAACCTTGGCCAGGGCCTGCTCTGTCTTGTCAGGGCTGCTGCGGTACGCCCCGGTGACATCACTGAGGGGGAGGGGCATGTACTGCAGGGTGAAGTTACTGTGGGAGGAAGTGCGGGGGGAGCCAGGGGAGGGAGGGAGAGAGAGTGAGCGAGAGAAAGAGAGAGAGAAAGAGAATGGAGAGAGACAGAGAGAGCATACTGTAAGGAAACCTCAGCTTGGCTACCCTGACATTCATCTGACAGCCTCCCAGTGCCTTTGTGTCTCTATATTGTAATTTCAGCATCTTTAACGGTGTATAATAAAACATGCGTTTGATGGAGAGAGGGAGCAGGGGAGAGTGAGGAAAAGGGAGAGAAGCAGAGAGAGAGAGAGAGAAAGGGAAGCACGCTGTAAAACTGCAAAGAAACGTCAGTCTGGCCTGCATGCGAGCCCTGTGACACCCTCCCGTGTCCCTGTGTCATGCTCTCAGCACGTGGCGTGTAACACGGAGCACCTATATCCCGCGCACATGCATTCACGCGTCGCTATGAGCGGCCGGCGAGGGTGCCGCCAGCTGATGGAGCGGCTCTCACTGTTCCAAGGCTCGAGCGACGTCCAGGAGTCCCGTGGCCGAGGTGTTGTTACGGTCCCATGTCACGCTCCTAAAGACGGAACCATACTGTTTACATCCTGCAGAAAATAGCGCGACTATCACTGCTTTCCCCTGCCTATATTTCACATTCAACTACTGGTTTAAAAATATATGTACATATAAATATGACCATTGCACATTACTCAAGAAACTTATTCTATCCATCTACCTTCTGTAACTACTTGTCCTATTCAGAGTTATGGGGGGTCTGGAACCTCGCACAGAAGCTGCAGGCGCAAGGCAAGGAATGACCCGGGATGGGATTCGAACACATTGCAGGGCAGAGTCACGCACCATTCACTCACCCAAGCACAGTAATGTCAATCAGCCACAGCATGTTTTCAGAATGTGTGGGGGGGGGGGGTGGACTGGGGAAACCCCATGATGACAGAAGGAGAACATGCAAACTCCACACATGGGACCGGGCAGAGACTCAAACACCAGTCCCTGAAGTGTGTGGCAGCAGCGCTAACCACAATGCTATTCTACCTCAATTTGTTGCACATGTGCATAACGACAATAAAATTGGCGTTGACCTTCGACCTGTCCATCGCCCAACCACATGTTCGGAACAGGGTCTCTGGGCCTTAGGAATACGCCGTATGGATTAACGCCCTCTAACCTAAGTGTGGTGTTGATTTGCAGGGCCTTCCCCAGCATCTTGGCCCCCATGTCCTCCAGGCTGTTCCCACTCAGGTCCACCTTGCGGAGGCAGGTGTTGCTGCCCAGGGCGTTCACCAGCACGGTGCCCCTCGAGCGGAGGCGAGAGTCCGCCAGCGAGAGAGACAGCAGCCCCTGCAGGCGGCGGGAGGCATGACAGAGGTGAAAAGAGAGAGAGAGAGAGAGAGAGAGAGAGAGAGAGAGAGAGAGAGAGGGAAGAAGGAAAGGGTTTAGATTAGAAAGAAAAACCAGAGTTTGGAGTGTAGACATGTAAAATGATGGAGAGAGAGAAAGAGATGCAGCAAGAGGGGTCACTTTAATTCATTCAAATTGCCTTTATTGTTAGTTCTCCACTAAAGCAATCATGGTGAAATTTAAAATTCAAATGAATCTTTTCAGCTTAACAATGGCCGCTGTTGACACAGCAGAGGAGGACAATCTCACAGAATTCAGCCCCGTGTTAACCGCGACTTAGGACGAAAAAGACATCCTGTGTTTATTTAAATCATCCTCCATTTATAGTCCTCTACTTCTGCTCCGAGCGCTTATTATGGGATGCTGTGAACCAAAGGGGGGCCGTGGCCGAGGGGGCGTGGGTCACTCACACACTCTTCTTCCTGAATGAGCTGAACCAGGTTCTGTAGAACTTCATCCAGGACCCTGCAGGCAAAGTCAATGGAACCGTGTTTAGGTCACACTCACAATCACCATGACCATAGGGGACAATATTGATCAGGCTTTAGACAATCAGTGTGTGAGGTCTTTGAGGACAATGACCAATTCCAGTACAGAATGTCAGCTTCTCATAAAACAACAATTCACTCCATGTATATCACTCTCATCAAATGAGAAAACCAATCAGTCAATGAAATTTTCATTTCCCATAAACATACTTTTTGACAAACAGGTTTCTAAAAAGCACCTTGTGGTAGATAAAATTGCTCAGAATCAGAATATAGTTTATTGGCCAAGTGTGTTCACACACATTCTGGTTCTGATTCTGAATTAAAATTAAAAAGAGGAAATAAACCTGTTTGTAAAGTTTTTTTGGATTCTCAGCAGTATAGACCCTGATACAAATGTCTTGAGACATGGGATAAAAACAGACCCATCACCTCTAGGGAGAAAAATGAGCTGTGAGTGTGTAAAGACGGAGCAGAGAATGAGAGCGAAGTAGGTGGATCCTTGGTAGTCACATGACTTGCTGATTGGAGTTCATCTCTTACCTGCCTGATTGAACCCGTCATTTTGATAGCAAATTGCTGCACCTGCTGCTTTAAAGACTAATGTGAGACACATGCAGGTATTTCTGTTTCTTCCTGCCACTTGTTTTGATGCGACGAATGATTCATTCTGCCATCACCAACTCAAAGAAAGGGAGAACCACAGGTCTGATTTTCCTAATGGTGCTGTCTTTGCGTGACCCCGAAAAGGTACCAAAATGTGCACACGTACACATAGCCCATGTATGAATACTCCATTCATTTCAATGGGGAACCCCTAATCCTAACAATGACAAACTTAACCCCAACCTAGCCCTAAACTTAACCACAAGTAACCAAACAAAATACAAGACTTCTGGCTATTATTGTTTTTCGATTATAACCACAGATTTTTTTATGAAACTTAGGTTCTTGGGACTGAAGAAATGTCCCCACAAGATCAAAAGGTCACAGGTTTTCTATCACATTGTGGGAAAATCTGCCCCCTACAATGTAATAATTACAAACACACACACACACACACACACACACACACAGCCTGTACCTGTTCTTGATGTTGAAGTTTTTTCCCAGGAAGAGATGTTTGATCGAAGGGTGCCGGGACAAGGCTGATAGGACAGCAAGCAGGTCCGCATCCAAGCCTGGTAAGAAAGTAACATCACATGACCTTACTGTATCCATACCCCATCCATATGACAGCAATACTCAACTGGTGGCAGATACAGGGGTGGGGCCACAGGAGCACTGGCCCCAGCTGAAAGCTGATTGGGCCCCTGAAGTGTCCCTCACCAATTCAAAACATATCATTGGCTGATGATAAGCTTGGCTCTGCTGTATGAATTAAATGTATTATGTATTTTTATAGTACCAACTACTCTGCAACATCCATGTATCAGTTACACATGACAGAATGCCAAGCTATGAATGTGGCTTTAGAGCCCAGTGTGGGTGGAGTTTTATTTTACCTGTCAATCAAAGGCTCAATGCTCTTCACATTGGCTTCCACCAGGTTAAACCAGACAGTGATTGGCAGTCCAGGATAGTCCCACCCATTGCACCTCTCATCACAGGCACACACACACAACCCACCGTTGTCAGAGACGTCCAGCGTGGCGATGGAGGAGACCCCCGGCAGAAGCTCTTGAATTACTGCCGCTCCAGCCGATCTGAGCTGGAAGAGAGAGGGGGGGTGGGAGTGGGGGGGACTTCTGAGCTCAGTGAGCGTGTGGGTGTGAGCCGCCGTCTGGCTACATGCGATCGCGTCTGCAGACCAAAACACGGGTCAACGGGGGCGTTCACCAGAAAAGTACGAAGGAGAAGATGGAAGGCAGGCAGGTAGAAGGTGAGAGAGTGCAGAAGCGGGATGGAGAATGGATGGCAGCCTTTAATCTGAGCTCTATGAAAGAAAATGATGAATTCGAACAGTTAGGAGGAGGACGAGCATCTAACATGAACATCTACGATTGCCACATCACCCACGGGCAGGTGACCTCACAGTACCTCACAGCCACTGATGTCCAGGTGCAGGTCGTTAATGTGCGGGTTGGCACACAGTCCGAGGAACAGAGCCCTAAGGGGGGCGGGAGCAGGCGGGGGG
>JABFEA020000085.1:19134292-19149876 GCA_019775915.2 Cyphomyrus plagiostoma
TATATATAGATAGATATATATAGATATAGATAGATAGATAGATAGATATATATATAATGAAAATGCACTCTCCGCTCTGCCGTTTAGTTTTCAAAGTCTATGCAAAAATCCTGTCAAAATGAAAATTAAAATGAAATAGCACCATTTGCAATTCATTTAGGAGTCAGATCTGGAAAATTAAAAAAATAAAGATAAAACCCCTTTTTGTCCTTTCATTTCCCAGTTTGACTTTTCATTTCCTACTTTTCATTTTCAAGTTCAGAATATATATTAAATATATTTTAACCGGAGCGGGCCGGTGGGCGGAGCTACGGGTCACTTTCTCAGTGAGGATGACGTTGTTGCTGTATTCTTGGCGCACGGTCGCCCATGTTGCCCGAAGTAAAGGCAAGATCACATATGGCCTAAGTTAGCTACGTATTTGCATCTTCCGATTCATTTATACTTTCTAATTCGTAACGTCTTATTTCACATGCAGTTTAAGTAATTCCCAGTTTCCTTAAATGGGACTGTTCGCAGCGGCACGTGCCGCGCAATTTATATATAGCTAAGATATTTGGAAAATATGAAACAAAATATCAATCGAATTTTTAAACCGCAGCACACATATTTAGGCAGGTATGCCATTGTAAGGCAACACTGAAATGAGTTTTTATAACATTTTGCAAATACAAAATAGCATATGAAAGAAATGTTTAAGCTATATGTATGTCAAATAAGAATTTCACGAGTCTCCCTGTAATGAAAATGCTGTAATTACTCAGAAAAAAAAAGATTTTTCTTTCGTAACATTAAACGGGTTGCACTGCAGGTAAGCCTGGAAAAGTTCAATTTATTGATAAGTTTAAGGAAACCGGTTGCCTTAAAACGTTTACTGTAAACCCGACGAGTTTGAGTCAATTCAAAACTTTTAAAGAAAGCGATTAGCAGTTTCTGACTCAGTGGACTGAGCTCTGTGCCTGTAAGCTGCAGGTTGCTGGCTCCAGCCTGGCCTTGGCAAGTCTGTGGGTCTGCGGGCCTTAATCCCCAGCTCCCTGGGTGCTGCAGCGGGGAACTACCCCTCACATGCCAGCTTGCTCTTATCTACAGATAGAAAACAATATCAATAATGCATCAATTGTTACAGTTTAGTTAATATTTATCATTAGTGAACAGTACTTACATTTTTTTAACGTTCAAATAATTTCTAGTATTGTGAAATAAAATTGCAAAATTCAACAATGTTTACTATATTTGAGAGAGAAAAAATGAACTAGCCTAAATGTTTTTTATGTACTTATTTAAAACCATTTGTTGAATATCTTGAAAGTTTTGAGGTAATCAGTTTCTTCGAAACTTTTGAGTTGACTGAGACTAATCGGGTTTACAGAGAACTTTTTAAGGCAACCGGCTTCCTTTCATTTTTTAAGTAAATTGAACTTTAACAGGTTTACAGTGGGCATGACACTTTGAGCAACTGTACACGTTGACTTGAATAAGAATCCACATTACCAAATGGAATGCGGAAATGTTATTCATCTTGGGTAAGGTAAATATGAAATGCATAGTACACAGCATACACGCAACTCTAAGGATACTGAAATTAGCCTGGGCCAGATAGGTGTTATAGGTCACTCAGCTGGAAACATGGCAGTCTGGGCCAGGTTAATTTCAGTGTTTCATTACGATGGCATACCTGCATAAACATGTGTGCTACAGCTTAAAAAATCGATTGATATTTTATTTCGTGTTTTCAAAATGCCTTAACTATAAACTGTGAGGCACGTGCTGCTATGAACACTCCCCTATAAGGAGGCTGGGAATAATTTAAGCGGTAATATAAGACGCTACGAATAAGAAGCTACATGGATCAGAAACTGCAAATGAGTACCTAACTTAGGATATGTGTGACTTTGCCATTAGCTCTGGCGACATGGCCAACCGTGCGCGAAGAAACCAGCGACAACGTCATCCTCACCAAGAAAGCGCTGCAGTGACCCGTAGCTCCGCCCACCGGCCCGCTCCGGGTAATATATATTATATATTTACATGTTCTGAACTTGAAAATGAAAAGGCAAAGTAGGAAATGAAAAGTCAAACTGAGAAATGAAAAGACAAAAAGCGGTTTTAATTTAATTTTTTTATTTTCCAGATCTGACTGCTACACGAGTTGAAAATTAAAATGCAAATTGTACTATTTAATTTTAATAAGATTTTTAGCATAGACTTTGAAAACTAAATGGCAAAGTGGAGACTGTATTCTCGTTTTATAATTTTCATTTTATTTTTCGCAGAAAATACCTCTCACAGAGCGCAGACTGTTTCATGTACTGCTTATACAGCCTTATGCATCCATACAGTACGTATGTTTTACTCCTAATTAATTTTACAAGTTGAAATTTACGGAAACGAAATTTTAAAGATGGAAACATTTTGCAAACCTTAATTCTGGAATTTACGAAGCGAATAAAGTCCCATATGGTGATTTTTAATCAGATAAGTAACACGTGCGTATAAGACGACAACATTTCACCTTGGTGACTTGGAGGTTCTCCGTAGGAAAGAGATCCCTATGGAACGAATATATTTGTGTTAGCTGTTAAAGACAATTCCTAAATTCGTATTTGATTTATTATATGATAATAATAATGATATATTTATTATACTTCCAATGTAATATTTAATGAAAACTGACTATAGCATCAGCAAATATCTACTATTTTAACTGTAGCTCTTCTAATACTATTTAATTCTCCTGAAGCAAATTGACTGAAAAATAATTTAGTATGCAACGAAAACCCAGGATAGAGGGGCTCGGTGAACGTTGTTCGAACCTTGTGAAGGAGGGTCATGGTGTTTGAGATGCTGTAGAAGGAGAGAATTCCTGCCTTATAATTCAGATACACCCCGATCCTGGGAGCATATGGACCCAAAATAGCAGTATTTTCATTATTATGGTAAAACTGGTAGCCAGATTGAGTGCAGTGCAAACTCCAGGACTTACTCCCCTGCCTGAAGTTCTCACCCACTCCACTCCTGCAGACGCTTTTGTATGCGACTGCGATGTCCACCCCGTCCTTGCCGTCCCACTCCACCTCCCAGTAGCAGCAGCCAGACAGAGCCTCTCTACACAGCACTTGGGGACAGGAGGTGAATCTCTCCGGGTGCCGGAGGTATGACCTTTGGTTCCCCGTGCTGACACTCTGGTTCCCGCAGGATAAGGCGAGGCCTGAATTTGCAGTATTGGAGTCCAGTGTGATCCGGCAGGCATCTGCAGACGAACTAACAGTTACAGGAGTATCCGCGGCCAGTATCACCATGCAGTTAAACATTGCAGTGACATAATAGGAAGCCCCAGCCTCGAGCGGATTCCTACCATATCTGTCCACTTAAGGCTGCAGGTTGCAAATAATGATCAGCTTTCTTCACTCTGCTTTCACTTCTGTTTTTTCCAGTTTCACCTCCTATTCCTCATTTATTACATATTCGTTCTTTTATATTTTTTATTGTCGTTACGATTTTTCTATTGGCCGCTTTTCATTCTACCCCACCTGCAGTGGACTGAAAGGTATTCAGCTCGCCCATGAGGATTGCCCTGTATGTGACAAATAAGAATCCCCGAATCCTTAAAAGCTGTACAGCGCATGAATGTGAGATGGGCCCACATGGGTGGGTTGTTGTTTTCGGGCATAATTGTTTATTTTCTTCTAGTTACTATTTTTTTTTTTAGTTTTTCTTTATAAAATTGTATATTTTATGGCCCAAATATGTTATTAGGTTTACTGATTTTGTTTTGCATGGAGGTGTAAGTCCTGTTGTGCTGTTTCCCGCTGGTGTGTGTTGTTGGACTGATAGATGTTTCCCCAGCACGTTATTGGCTAGGTTAGTTATGTTCAGTGTAGGTTGAGATATGTTATGGCATGATTTTGGCTTCATTCTGTTTTGTTGGCCTGATATTATTGGGCACAGGATTTTCCTTTCTTGGATATACTTCTGGATTTTGATGATTTTTAGTGTTTGAGTAAATTTTGCATTTATAAGAAACTCTGCATCTCTGTTTCTGTTTGCTGGTCCCGCACAAACATATTCATATTTTAATATACATTTTAATAAGCCATGCACTAAGAATCTGGGGATACTTGAATAAACAGAAGAGAGTAAAAGGATTCTGTTTATGTCAAAAATGATTCATGACCGGGTCACAGGGTCAGATGACATCACAACTAGTGACGTAACAAAACCGGTTACTATTTAGTTGCAATAAAATCCAATGTAAGAAATAGCATGGAAATTTATATTTATTTAATATATATACACACACACACACACACACACACACACACACACACACACACACACACACATACACACACACAGTGGTACCTCAGAACTCGAATTTAATCCGTTCCGGACTTCGGTTCGAATCCTAAAGAGTTTGAATTGTGATTGAATTTTCTCATGTGAGGCTGAGACTGAAGCGTGACCCTTTGTTTCCACTGAGAGACTGCCGTATGACTCATTTCCCCGCATGTACAAGTTGTCTTAGGTCGGCGTTCACGGTTTGACTTCTGAGATTCAGGTCGAGTTCTAGGTAGTTCTGGTTGGTTCAACTTTTAATAAATTCGAGTTCTAATGAGAGACAGAGTGGTTTAGTACAGAAACTGTAAAGAAACAGAAAATAGCAGTAGTCACCCATGCCCATTAGTATATGCGGAATTTGTCTGACGGGGACGATGCGTCGCCAGGTTGATGCGACCCCACAGCAGGAACCCCAGCGAACGGTGCCATTCGGTCAGTAAACCCAGATGTCAGTGCCGCCACCCACGTACACCCCCCTCTTGATGCGGCATGCTGGGGCCTCCAGACACACTCAGGACAGCCAGCAAGACTCTCTCTGGCAGCCACACTGAGGCCGGCTGGGTGCCCCCCCACCTCATACTCTCCGGTCAGAGATTTTTCTTTGTCACGGATCATGTCAACAACCACCGACAGACAATCTTTATCCTGTACCGACATGCTTGTCAACAGCTTTGGGCCGATCATACGGGGGCGACGCATCGACCCCGTCAAAAAATCCCAAATATACTAATGGGCATGGGTGACTGCTGCTATTTTCTGTTTCTTTACAGTTTCTGTACTAAGCCACATTTCTTTCTCTCTCTCGCTGTCTCTCTCTCTGTGACTGACACACACACCTACATACACAAACTCTGCCTCTCAAAGTATAAAGCTAATAAAAATACAAAAAAAAACCCAGTCATGACGTCACCTGCCCCCTGTGACCTTTAGGTCATGAAGCATTTTGAGTTACTCTCTAACTTACATTTCAGAAACTCCTCTCTGGTTGTGGGTCCTGGAGACAGTACAACGGAACACTTTATTACTGTGAGGCCTCTCCTGGATTTTATTATTAATATTATTATTATTATTATAAATTAGCTTGACATTATAGTTCCGGCTTTTGTACCTACCTTCTTCCGTAATCATTTCCAGGATCTCCTTGCACTCCTCTTCCAGCTTGTCCCTCAGTTTGTCCTTCAGCTTATTCACGGCGGCGCTCACAGCCCTGAAGCAGCACTGCTTCTGATTGACTGGCGTTGTGGGTAAGACCCCCATCCCAGGGAGAGTGCAGAGAGCCGGGTGATGCTGCAGGGAGACGCGAGCAAGTCAGCTCCCAGGGACTGGCTGAAAAGCAACTTGTGGGAAATTACAGCGGAATACGTTCAGTGGGATGTCTAGGCCAGATGAATGGGGTGTGTGGGAAGTGTGTGTGTGTGCGGGGGGAGGGCGTGCAGCCAAGGTCCCTGTGCCTATCATGTGACAGTTGCTGGTTCAAATCCTGTCCTCAGCAGACTAGCATAGCTCCACTGGGCCCATAAACCAGGCCCTTAACCCTCCCCAAAATGCTCCAGGGGTTCTGGATAGATGGCCTCACCCTGTGCTCAAACCCTAAGCTTCACTCCAAACTGTATATATTGTATGTGTTTGTATGTAGGGGCACAATTCCCTGGCATATTCAGGGGAGGGGGGGGGGCAGTGTCTTACAGGGGCCCTTGAATATTTATAATTCGGGGGGTGACACTGTGTGTAGGATTCAAAGGAGAGTAAGATGTGCAAAAAGTAGCATTCCAACGCACCTCTATAAATGGAAAATAAAGAATCGTTTTGTTACTTATTGCGGATTCTGTGGAATCACCTGAAGGAAATGGATGTCATCCTCAGTTTGCGAGAGCTTCTCCAGCTCCGACTCTCTCTTCTTCAACTGTAGAATATCCCGCTCCAGTTTTTCCACCAACCCTTTGGCCCGAATCATCGCTGTCTTCTCCTGGTCTCCCACCAGCTCTTTCACCTCCGAGCATTTCCTCCTGACAGAGTCTATCAGCTCATTGAACATCCTCTCGCTGTCCTTCGCCGCCGTCTGTGCTGAGCACTGCGAGAAGGGAAGGGAGGCTCCATGATCGGGCTACGTAACTGGTTTCACACAAGGCCTCTGTGTTCCTCACTGGCTGACTGAACAGCTCACAAAGCTGAAATGTTCCCCGTCGGTTCCTACTCACTGTGAGTGACTCCAAAGCCTTTCTCAGTTCCAGCAACTCTTTGCCTCTCAGCTGGATCCTCTGTTGAATTGTCTTTTGTGTTGTCCTGAGCTGTCTCTTTACAGAGGTTGCACACGTCACTTATAACACATAGGATTTCAGTTCATCTTTGTTTTTGCAAGACTAAGAATTTTTGTGTCAGTCAATTTTCATTTTCTTGATATCTCTGCCAATAGGTAATTATTAAAGGCAACATTTCTTAAATACTTGCATAAAACAAACATTTATTTCTGGAGCTGTGGAGGATTTATTAGAGAGATTAAAATTGACCATTCTTTTGGTAGAAAACACTTTATCACAGAGCTATTATGGGGGAAAATCTAAAGTTGTTGATTTATGCAAAAAGATTTTTGACAAACACATTCAGGTAGCTAACACATAATTTCACTGTTCTGATTTCACCTTTATTGGCCAGAAAATAAAGCCAATACTTAGTCAATGATCTGTTGATAACTAAAAGTTTAATATCTGAAACAATAATGAGGATTTCCAAGTCTTACCTCATTCTCAGTTCTTGCTGTGGTGACTGAGACATTATCATGGCCTCTGTGTTTGTCCATGGTACAGAGGTAACAGATACACTGCTGGTCGGTACGGCAGTAGACCTCCAGGGGTTTGTCATGCTGGGAACAGACTTTGTCCTGCAGATGTCCAGTGGCATCAATCAGCTTGTGCTTCTTAAAAGCTGGAGACTCATAGTGAGGCTGGAGGTGAGTTTCACAGTAAGAGGCCAGACACACCATGCAGGATTTGACAGATTTGCGTTTTCTCCCAGTACAGAAATCACACTCCACATCTCCAGGTCCAGCATAATGGTCAGCAGGAGAAAAGTCTTGAAATGTTTTCTTCTTTAGTTTCTCAACCACTTCGGACAGCATGATGTTTATATTCAAAAGAGGCTTTGGCGTAAAGGTCTGTCTGCACTGGGGGCAGCTGTAAACTTCATCATGATCCTCCTTATCCCAGTAGCTGTTAATGCAGCTCATACAGTAACTGTGTCCACAGGGAATAGCCACTGGATCCTTCAGTAGATCCAAACAGATCGGACAGCTGAACTGCTCCTGATTCAGTAAGTCGGCAGCTTCTGCCATTTTTACTGCACGCAGCCTCCGTTGCCTCTGAAACAACCACTGATGAGTTCTGTTTTTCTTAAACGCGGATTTCCGGGTTATGCCCAGAATAAAACGCAAGACTGACGCAAGCACTGAAGTGAAACCTTATGCCGAACCAATCCTGCTTCCGCCGGTTGGACCTCAGGGTTAATGTTGCCGCTCGGACACCCGGCTATATAAAAACTGAGATTGCAGAACTGACGCGACGCCAGGGATCGGGAAATAGGGAAGATAACCAAGGTAGGGAATTTAGCGCAAGGCGACGCAAAACGTCCGCAGAAAAGCCCTAGACGCAAACTGCCGGGCAGTTTATGCAGGCATTTTGGTGTCTATATATATGCACCGGACACAACGCAGTTATGAGCCGGGAGGTTTTTAAAAATCTTCAAAAATGAACATGCGATAAAGACAGGTCCAAATCTGACTTTGTAATAATATCCTACAACTCATCATAATAGTATATTAATAGGCTAATAATAACAATAATCATCTATTTTTATGTTGATCATGATTTGAGTTGCTATAGAGAGAGCGCTGATGACAGCCTTTCTCAAGATTAGTTCAGAAACTGAAACAGGAAATGAGACGTTTTCGCTTCCCACCTGCAAAGAAAATGCTGAGTTGTAAAAAGTTTGCGCGCGCTCGCCTTCGAGGGGCGTGCGCGGACTCTCCTCAAGTGAGACATTTAATAATATTTAATTTGATGTTGTTGTCCATGAACATGTAAACATATATACCCATACATTAGTCTACTTCTGATCATTACTCATATATTTGCATGGCATGTTTTTATATACGTTTTGTTCCCTCTGTTACAGCCTTTTGAGGAGTTCTTTCCGAAGATGTCCATTAATGTGCACTTAGATCAGGATTATGTCATGTCTGCGGATATTTATATCACTGATTCTAAATTCCATTCCTGGCATATTTATAGGACATACTGGAATGCGAAGTAAATTATCTCATAAATAATGACCGATGCCTCGGAGATGAGTGCAGTTCTCGCCACTAGGGGGCAGGCTACACTTCACTTTAGAGTTTAGTCATACGTAAATATTTGGGCTGCACCAAAGCAAAAGCTATGCGTAAATTTATGGAGTCACCAGAGGATGATTCGTAGAATCACTTGGAAGAGGACCACTCGACCGAAATTCCACGGAGATTTAGTCCTTGGTTCTCGTATTAGTGTATTTGCGGGCGATCGAAGAAAACGGTACCGATGAAAGCACACCAGGAAGAAACAAGTGTTGTATCTCATTTTCGTCGCTAAAATCATCCGTTCTTCTCTGAATTCATCCGTTCCAGCACAGGTAAGACCGTAATTTCTATGTTCCCCCCCATACTGTATCGCCGATCTGCCAAGCGCTATAAGAATAATACTTTCGGAAAAATACGTGTTAACCGGTTTGGTTTCGTTTTCTTAGGCATGAAAATGAAACCATTTTTGTTTTTGTTGTAGTTATCGGTATCGTCTCAAAGTGGGGATTCTTTCGGATATGGTGATTTGGTTTAGATACAATGCTTTATTTTATTAGATCTTATTTTAGTAGCCCTGCTGGGCAATATCCGTTGGAGGGCAGGCTGAATAAATACTGCGCGATGGCGGGACTGAGCCTCCGCTTAAAATCCCCGTCTCTGATCCATTCTGAAAACTCAATACAGATATTTAAATTCAACCCTCCAAATTAAAAAATATAAATTTGCTTCTTTTTATCCTTCCGAACTACTGATTTTTATATTTGCTGATGTTAATATATTGTTGAAAATATCTCCGGAACCAGGGCCAAGACACTCTTCCGGCGAACAGCATTTAGGATCGTGAACCAGCACCGCGTTTTCTCATTGTTAGTTTAATGCCTTGTCAGGTCTAGCAATAAGTGTATGTGCCTTTCCCTGATTCAAAGTTTGCTTCGATTTAAATCGCTGCTCTCTGTAAATACGTATAACACAATGAGTCGCCCTAAGCAGTGAGATTTTCCGCTTAAACTCACACTTCGAGCCTTATCTTTGAGTCAGTCACTTGATGACCAGCGTTGCCAACTATTTCCAATGAAAAGTGATGACGTTATTGCGTAATCGCAACTCAAAACTACATCTTTATGTAGTATACTGTGCCTGGCTATTTAGACCTTATGTAGCCCCACCCCCGCACTCTACTGAGTGAAGCCTGCAGCCACTGCTCTTTTGAGTCACTTTTTAAAAATTGCTAAAAGTAGCCAAATGAATGTTAAAAATTGCTAAATTTGTTGCTAGGTGCTTTTTGAAAACAAAGTTGCTAGGGTAGTATGAAAAGTTGCTCGATCTAGCAACAAAATTGCTAAGTTGGCAACACTGGTGATGACCCGTGTGGGGATAATGGATGTTCCATCCAGCCACACTTCGTTCAGGTTTTAAATGAGGCAATAAAACCTAACCTGCTTGGGCAAACAAATTTGCCTCAGGGCAAGTACCTGTGGGTAGAGGGTAAAAAAAGAAGAAGTTGCATCCACCCTTTTTTTTTCATAACGTAGGTCTATGTATTCAGAAGCAGGGGGGTGGTGAGGTGGGGGGGCAGGAGGTTTTGGGATCAGGCCGAATATATCAGCCCTTTGGGGACCCTTAAAAAACAAAGTTGAATTTAATGCACTTGAGCGTCAAACCCCCCCCCCTCCCCCCCCAAAAAAAAATACAGTCAACATCTGACAACTCACTAACCATGTTAGTGTCCTGCATTTTGCCCTTTAAAATACTGTAAAATTCCTCACCTTAGTCACTTGGTGTGGCAGTGTCACACCTTGGTCCTTCCAGAACATTATTTCATGCTACTGTATAGCCGTATATGGATGGTATGACAGTGAAATCGTGTCACGCTTGACAAACATTTCTTCCTCGTTTTGACATCCATCTAGCTGAGACCCTAACTTTGAGGTGCCCTGAATGGTTTTTGTCCCATCAGCCCAGCAATCAGGAGGAGATGCAGAGACGTGAAGGTGCTGATCCAGTGGGATTCGGCCCTGGTGAGCATCTCTTTCCCGGGGGAAAGAGCACGCAGAATTTTTACAGCAGCACTGTGTTGTCTGTTCTGAGGAAGAATGCAGTAACCAAATCTCTCCGTCTTTTTCCAGGTGAAGAGCCCCAGACCAGGGAAGATTTTTTACAGTGTAAGAATACTAAGAATATAAATCCTCATAGTCATTACACAGCAGTGGATTCATACGGCAGCACTTTAGCAGTGCAGTACAGGCGCTCTTCTAATTACGAATGACTTTTGTTCCGAACTGCCTTGAAATGTTCGTAAGTCATTACTCGACATCATTTTAAGGGTATGCGCAAGTACAAAGAACTAGCTAGATGCTGGCAGTACACACTACTCTGCTGCACAGCGGGAGTAGCGGCCAGAAGTCGTACTAGGAGGAATTGGTGCGCAGAAAAAAATGTTGCGGACAGGAAATGGGAGCCCAAGGAACACAATTTGGTCCTCTTTGTTTGTATGTCAAAGTTTGTAAGTGGAGGAGCATCTGTATATACAATATGAATAGACAATGACAATAAATACAGAAAATATATACACACATATACATGACACCATGAATATACAGTAAACATTACAGTATTTCTTAATAACAAAGATTTGGAAATGGGAGTAGCTAGAAATTCTGGCCCTTCTAAAAAAATGTCTCCTTGGGCCCCCCCACAGTAGAATTTGCTGGGGGGTTATGTTAAATTTCAGGCCCCTGTAAACTGCCAGGCCTTCTGAATCTGCCTGGGTATCCGTGCCCCTCCGACATCCCTGGTTGCAAATTTCAGAGCGAACTATAGCTGAACCCATGGATCGTATTGCAGGTTGTGGAGAGGTAGGTGTATCAATTTCAAAGACAAGGGGTGGGGGTGGGGGAGCAGCCTGGCGACGGCTACAGGGGGGAAAAGCTGCTTTTCAGCCTTATTGTGCAGGCATGGATGGACAGGTAGGGATTGACTGAAGGTAAGAGGTCTGTAAGGAATATCCAGGGCGGATGGGTCTGCCGTGTTGCTGTGGACCTTGCCCTCGCAGCCACTGACGTGGATTTCTTGAACCGATGATGCACTGTGCCGTTTCTTTTAGCCACTGCATGCTTCTCCGATTATCAGCGGTACAGCAAGGATACCACGTTGTTCCACAGTGGCTTAAGATGTTCTCGGCAGCGCTGTGATGGTAATCGATCAGGAGCCGCCGCAGTAGTTTGGTCCATTGCAGTTTCTTTTAAAGATTGTCTATGAACAGATACATAATCATGTCACATATGTCCCCCGCAGTCGTCGTCATGTTAAACAAGCAGGATAAACGGCGTATTTCACCTGGGAGCCTCGCAGACCCTTCATACAGGGGTGACTGAGGACAGAGATCTGCCCGGTATTCTACCGGGTTAAGGAAAAGTTGTGGGGGAGGGTGGTTGGGCCGTTTAAAAAATGGGCAGTGTAATTTTAAAGCAAGAGTCTCATCTTGAAAGATTAAAAAAAAAGACAACCTTGTGAGCTTTACCCATCCGTGACATTTATGTATGACTTGAACCAGTCCATGGACAAAACTCCTAATTTAGAAAGATATCTTATGGGACATATAGGGGTAACTTGTACCATTAATGATGTTTCTGCACCCTGGGAGGCCTTCACTGGGCAGAATGGTGGGCATAACCACCTGGGAACAGGGAAGTGGTTATGAAGCTTTTTACACCATGTACTACCACAGGAAAGATTAGACTATCTACATACCACCATAATGACTGACGTTAAAATGCAGAGGTACCTCCGCATACTACTAGAGAGAGCTCACTACCACATCATAAAAGAATAGCCTGTCGAGGAATCACAATAATGACTGAAATTTAAACACAGAGAACCCTCTGCAAACCACTAGAGGGAGCTGAAGTATCGCATCATACTAGGTCTCAGTTTATGGAATTGAACTGCTCATAACAGGTGTCAGTTTATGGAATGGCTCCACCTAGGTATGTGGTCAGGCATTACAGTCGGAGTATCTTAAGATGGAAATGTAACTCAGCTCCAGAATAAGAAACCACTCGCCTGAATGAGTTTGCTTGAAACGTGATTTCACACCGCTGTGATATAGCTGCACAACCCCCCCCCCCATTGTGCACACACATTTTTACTGAAATCCTCTCTCTTCCTGCTCTTTTACGTAAGACTCCTGTAACCTTAAAATGGACCTCAACACAGCACACAAGGCACTCCATTTGGATGAAGGACACAGGCAGGCTGCTTCCGGCGGGACCCTGCAGGCATACCCGGACTACCCAGAGAGATTTGACTACTGGCACCAGGTTCTTTGCAAAGAGGGTCTGACGGGACGCCACTACTGGGAGGTCGGGTGGAATGGAAAAGGAGTTAACGTAGCAGTTGCATATAAAGGGATGAGGAGGAAAGGAGATAGCAGGCCAGCCTCCCTTGGATTCAATGACCAGTCCTGGAGTTTGCAGTGCACTCCTACTAAGTACTACTTCTGGCACGATTGCCAGAGCATTGCAATATCAGGACCCCTCACTTTTAAAATAGGGGTGTACCTGGATCACAGTGCAGGAGTTCTGTCTTTCTACAGTGTCTCTGACAAGATGACCCTCCTGTACAGGGTCCAGACCGTATTCACTGAGCCCCTCTATCCTGCGTTCAAACTATCCAAACCTGGCTTAATCAGAATATGAATCATGATACAAAGTTATGATACGAAGTCAAACTGTGCCTTTAGCCAAAGAAGAAGTACATGCCAATTAAGACAAAGAGAAAGGGATAAGGGCAGACAGGAGCACTGTGTTTATTGTGAAGAACTATACACTCAACTAGAAAAGCAACAGGATTTGTATGTAAATGGTGGGTTGCAATGGAACATCCATATTAATGTGTAATGAAAGTGTTAAAAAGGACTATATTCTGCCAAATGAAACTGTCAATCATTGGTTCCCTCAGGGCAGGCACAACCTTTTTTGGGTGCCTAAATAAAATCAATGAAAAAGGAAAAATATAAATACTCCCATTTTGTCTTGGAGATTTCTTTTTTTTTTCTGTGCCAGATGGCTTGGTCCATTTTTGTGAGATGTCTACCTAACGTTACCTTTCGCATTAATATTAACATAGTTGCCGTTTGTAATCTATTTCATACTGGCTGATCAGATGTTGGGGGGACCTGCTGGCTGCTGTCACCTAAGCAGCCACCTTGGGCTTTTTTTACACCTATAATTTGGTTCCTCTGGTCCAAATCAGTTGGCCAGTTTGTAAACTTGCAGCATTTCCCATTGGTTCGGTTTGCTTTCAGACAGAAAAATCCGAATGAAGTAACAACACGCCACTACAAACCACGTGAGAATGTTACTTTGCTTAGTGGTCAGATGTGTCCGTAGTGGGAGTAAGAAAGTAAATGCAGGAAGGAGGTCCTGTGTTCTGGGCTATGCGGTAAATACAGGAAGAAGGTCCTGTGTTCTGGGCTATGTGATAAATACAGGAAGAAGGTCCTGTGTACTGGGCTATGTGATAAATACAGGAAGAAGGTCCTGTGTTCTGGGCTATGCGGTAAATACAGGAAGAAGGTCCTGTGTACTGGGCTATGTGATAAATACAGGAAGAAGGTCCTGTGTTCTGGGCTATGTGATAAATACAAGAAGAAGGTCCTGTGTTCTGGGCTATGCGATAAATAAAGGAAGAAGGTCCTGTGTTCTGGGCTATGCAGTAAATACAGGAAGAAGGTCCTGGGCTATGTGGTAAATACAGGAAGAAGGACCTTCATCTTGGGAATGACAGGTGCAAGTCCTGCCCAGTGGCCAGAGGGATTTCTTGCATTCCTTTTGTGGAAAAGTGGCCAGCTCGCTACATAATGCTGGTGGAGGAAAACATTTCCTGACTCGCTCCTCCAAAACACCCCAAAGTGTCTGAATAAAATTTATAGCTGACGACCATGCAGGCCATGGGAGATGTTCATCTTCGCTTTCATGTTTATCAGACCACTCAGACACCAGTCTTGTTGTGTGTATTGGTGCATTATTACCCTGATACACTGCACCACCTTCAGGGTAAAACGTTTGAACGTACTGGTGTAATGCCATTGAAACACAAGTTTGGATGAGATTTCACCAATTTGTCTCTGGGACAGTTTATATTCTCCTCAACCCTGTATCAGGAAGGTCAGTAACCATTTATTTGAATTTGGTGATTAATTATTATTGTTGACACCCCACAACAAAATGTGTTCTCTGCATTTAACCCATATGTGACATAGCAGGGGGCAGCTAATTCAGCATCCGGGGAGCAGTACCTTGCTCAGGGTATCTCAGTGCACCTGCAATCACGAGTGCACTACCCTAACCATTAAGCTACCACTGCCCACTCCTGGAGAGACCAGATGCATATGGTCTGCCACAAATTACTATGCATGGAAGCCTGCATCTCTGCATCTGCAAGGCATCTGTTGTCAGATGAGGTATGTTTGTAATGAAGACCCTGCACACCACCTGATGTTCTGCATAGGGCTGCACTGTAATGGATAGTCTTGGCAGAGAATTACCTATACATTTTCCATTAAATTTACAGACATTTCCTTTAGCCCAAAAATTTAAAATTCTGTAGATTCACAGGATGTGCCCATGAATGGTATAGGGGATATCTGTTAATCCCAAAACAGATTATCTGAGATAATACTGTAGAGTCACTGTATATCCTCTGTACCATTTGCAGACATTTCATTTCATTCCAAAATAGAGAATTGCATAGATTCGCAGTATATCCTCTGTGCAACTGACCTCCATCCATCCATCGTCCAAACCGCTTATCCTACTGGGTCGCGGGGGGTCCGGAGCCTGTCCCGGAAGCAACGGGCACGAGGCAGGGAACAACCCCGGATGGGGGGCCAGCCCATCGCAGGGCACACTCACACACC
>JABFEA020000085.1:19189829-19212524 GCA_019775915.2 Cyphomyrus plagiostoma
TAATTTGACAAATTACTTCTATCCCCTTTTTTGAAAATGGGCGTTATGTTGGCATGCTTCCAATCAGAAGGTACCACTCCTTCAGATAAGGTGATTATGAGCCAGGTTCTCCAATAAGGTTCAAAGACACCAGACAGTAGGGATGAACTAAATCCATGCAGCTGACAGAGTATGAGCTTAATGATCATTTCCAGTCAGTCCTGGATGTGTTTTAGTACCTGAGGCATCCAGCATAGTGATGCAACAAACCCCAGCATTCTGTTGGCACACATCACTATTGTACAATGAGACTCTCTGGAGTCTAAGTAGAGGCCAATAGTAATTTACCGTCCTCTGCTCCCTGTGTCACCAACAGAGCTCAGCACAGTCAGCAGTGAAGGACAGTAAAAGGATCTTCACTGAGATGATCCGCTCCATTGAGAGAAGACGCTCTAAGGTGACAGAGCTGATCAGAGATCAGGTGAAAGCTGCAGTGAGTCAGGCTGAAGAAGACATGGAGAGACTGAAGCAGGAGATCGATGATCTGAAGAGGAGGCACTCTGAGCTGGAGCAGCTTTCAGACACAGAGGATCACATCCATTTCCTCCAGGTAACAGAACAACTACTTTGACAATAAGAAAATTAGAGTATTCAAATGGATGTATATTCTCATTTGTATTTATTCAGCTTATTTGTCATTACCCATGTGTTTTATAAAGCTGTTTAACCAGATTGTGTGTCTATAGAGGTACCAGTGTCTACCTGAAGATGGATTTGGACCCAAACTCTTTTTCAATCAAGACTGCTATTTTGAGAACGTGAGGAAGGTGCTTTCTGAACTGAAGAATCAGCTGGAAAATGTTTGTGAAAATAAAACAGCAGAAATCCATCACACAGGTTAAAAAATATTTTTCAGTGTTTGTCCATGTTAATATTGACATTTAATATTTGCGAAGAGAGCATGTAATACAGTCTGCCTTGTTTCTGTGTGAGCCTAATGCTGGGCGGGTGTTTTTCATACGTGCACTACTCGTTTAGCTAGATGTAATTGTTGATGATTTGGCATGATCCCGGATCTGTCGGTTTTTCGAAACTCTTGCTGGATGTGTTGTCATAGCAGCACATCCAAATCATCAAACCTGCTCCAAGCAGGTTTGTTCTATGTGAACAATGAATAGCTCACACACTTAATCAGTGTCCGTGCGTGGAAATCCGTTCAGTGTCATGGCCTCACCATTGATGGATGAGCGATCAATTGCAATTGGTCCACAAATGATAAGAAGGAAATTTCAAATTGAGAGGGTTTTGCATCATCGGCAAGATCCTTTATTGTTATTGATATTCCTTTTGAAAGGTATTGCTTCAGCTGAGATGGAATATTATATCTTAAAGATTTATTAGCTCCATATAGCAGAAGTCCAACTAGGTGAAGTCGGGCTCTAACAGCCACACAGACAATGTGCATTGCTTTGAGATATTTTCAAGTGGCACTTTTTTTGTATACTGTAGGTGTCACACCGGGAGCCGATAAGCATGTGAAGGGAGCCATAAATATAAACAAACGGGGTTTATTCGGACTCAATCCGCAAACAGGAACACGTAACTTAAATGACATGACTGGAGAAACAGACTTCAACGTGGACTGAAATACAGAAGACCAGTAGCAGGAAATGTAGAACAGCTGGTGAACGTAAGGATTCCACACGAGGTTAATGGGGGAGCATGGCACATGGGAGGATCGGATGATCGGGTGTGACAGAACCCCCCACCCAAAGGCGCTCACACCGGGCACACCCAAGGGGAGCGACGGGACGAGACCGGGGACACAGGACCTGATAAACAACAGAAATAATGTCAAAGGGGCACCGGGAACAGGACAGATACACAGAACAGACACAAAGGCAATAGCCAAGACAAGAACTAACAAACAACCGGGAATGCAAGCAGGCACAGGGGCATCAAAACCGGAGACATAGGGGGAACACCAGTAGGAGGAACAAAGGGGCCAGGAGTGAACGAAGGAGACAGAGAGATGAGGAGCAGACACAGGAGGTTAGAAGGGAAAGGACGGGGAACAGTGGGGAGCCTGAGGGAACCCCAGTAAGCGAAAGGGGGCAGTCATAGGCAACCAGGAGGCCACAGGCAGAGGAGGGGAGGAGGAAGTTGGAGAGGGCAGCAGGGGAGGCGAGGAGGAAGTCAGAGGGGACCTCAGCGAAGGTGTGGATGGAGGGGAAGCCATGGCAGGCAAAGGCACAGCTGACTGACGAGCCAGAATGGGGGGACCTGCAGACGATCAACGAGTCAAGGTGGGGGAACCTGTAGGAGGGAACTGTGGAAGGACCCTCCAAATTTAGTACCGATCAGTCAATAGGGGGCACTATGGCAATTAAAGATGTCTTCCTAAACCTGCAAAACCAGTTCAACTGACACTTCCTCATTCCTCTTTGGACATCATATATGGTCAAAATCCTTTTTACTTCAAGTTCTAAAACTCACGCTAAATGAAAATTCAGTGGTACCTCAGTTCTTGAACTCATTAGAACTCAAATTTCTTAAAAGTCAAACCAACCAGTTTGAAAAAAAAAAATGAGCTAGAACTCGATCTGAATCTCAGAAATCAAACCGTGAACGCCGACCTAGGAGAACTTGTATACGTGGGGAAATGAGTCACGCTGCACGTCTCTCAGCGGAAACAAAGGGTGATGCTTCAGTTACAGCCTTGCGTTCACTGTGATAAAATACATTTAGACAATGATAGTGTTGCGTATGCGGGTTTGGCTGCGGCGGCTGTGGGCTTGGCAGCGGCGGCAGCGGGCTGGGCAGCCTCAGACGATGCAGCAGTCGTTAGAGGCGCCTCACAGCCCACCTCAGTCAGCTCAAGCGGCGGCAGGTCCAGTGCCAGTCGTTCGGGCATTGTCCCTTTAAGAGCCCCAGGGATCCGTAGGACGGGGTCGCTTACCGGACTGATCCACCTCCCAGCGTTGTGGGCTGGCCAGCAGGCATACGCCTCCCATGGTGGCTTTCGCACACCGTGGAGGCAGCCCCAGGCGTCTGCGGCGTCAGCCCACGCGAATGCGGAGCTCCCTTGATTTCCGTTGTCCTCCCAGGTAGGGCTGAGCGAGCAAGTGCCCAGAGAAACGCTCGCCACCCCCTGCTTGGGCGCGACGCTCTACTCCCTTCTTTCGCCGATCAACTCGAGCAGGCGGTGGAGGAGCTTTCGCGCCCGGGTCAGTGGATACTGCTGACTATCCGGGCGTTCCTCTGTCAGGAGGGCGGCACCTCGGCTGGCCAGCTCCAGGGCTTCGGGCTTCCCTCGAACTTCAGGCTGGTACCGCCATAGCACAAAGTCTTGCAGCAGACCAAGCCGTTCAGCTTTGGTCTGCTGCTCCGTGCGTTTCTGGAGACGCAGCATTCTGTTGTGTATGCGGGTGAGTGCAGGGCGAATGACGGGAGATCCAGGCAAGCATACGGGGAAACAAGGGTTTAATCGCACTCAACACTGACATAAAACAACGTCAATGCCGCGTCTGCCGGAAAAGACACAGACGCAGACCTAAGTACACAAGACAAGCACAGGACTGGCATGCGGCAACGCCACACAGGTGGAAACAATGGGTAATCCCGGGAGGTAAACGAGGTGGGCGTGGCACACGGGAGGAGCAGACGACGCTGGACGTAACAGATAGACAGTAACAGTAATTATTATATAATAAAATACATCTTAAAATAAAGATTTCTTCTTAATTAATTTAATGTTAATAATAAACCATTAATACATTTAATTATAATAATATTATTGTGCTAAGTGGGACAGAATGGAGACAAAGGCGCAGACATCAGGGTATTGGGGCATACAGGGTTTAATTACAGGTAAGGCAGGCAAAACGCAGACGGACAATACAATGACCGGACTGGGGAAACATACTGAAACGCAGACGAAATACAGAGGACTAATGACAACAACCAGAAACAGCTGATCACAGGGGGATGTGAGACGTGCTTTGATGTGTGTCTGTTGAGCTCTGCTTTCTGCACATTAAAACCTTTTTAGACAGGCAAAACCCGGGATATATTGTAATACTTCACCAGGATGCATAACCTAATGAATTGGGTTAACCTAATGGACTGTCCCAGTGAAACGGGACCATGGCACCGTACCTACAAGTAAATGCCTTTTCTCACATCTCTGTCTCTCTCTGTCTCCTTCTAGTTACCAAAGACACCGTCCTACCGGTATTAGTGCCCAGGACCAGAGCAGAATTCTTACAATGTGAGTCTGTTCACACACACACACACACACACACACACACACATACACACACGCGCGTGTGCGCATGCGCGTCTCTCTCCTGGTATGAGGTGGATTGAGTTTTGTTTTGTTTCATTTTCTTCTGCTGGATGAGCTTCCCTTTCTCTCTCCCGCTCTCCCCTAACCTTTCACATTCACATGAACTCTGTGCATCATTTCCCTTTGAATCTGTTTCTAATGCAAGTGCTGATGCTTAGTATTATTCTGTTTAATAATACACTATAATACACTATAATATAATAATACAATATAATACACTGACCGTCCAAAAAAAAAGTCGCCATTTGAATTTATATCAGCAAATACTTAAGAGCCAATGACTGGATCATTATTACAGCTCAGCAACATTATGCAGCAATAAAGTGAAGTCAGCTGAGTACCTGAATCTACTGAATGGCCAGGTTACACCTCCATCCATCATCAGTGGTTTTTTTCCCTGTTGGCCTGGGCATATTTCAGGACAAGAATGCCAAAATTCATTGGGTTTGAATTGTCAAAGAGTGGTTCAGCGAGCACGAGGAATCATTTTCACGCATGACTTAGTCACCTCAGAGTTATGACCTTAACCTCATTGAAGGTCTTTGGGATGTGCTGAAGGAGGTTTTATGGAGTGGTTCAACTCACTTGTCAGTACAGGACCTTGGTGAGAAATTAATGCAAATATGGATGAAAATAAAAGGGTGAGATGTTGCATAAGCCTGTGGAAACAACGCCATGACAAATGTGAGGCATAATCAAAGCTAAAGGCGGCCCAACAAAAAATTAAAATGGCAACCTATTTTTGGACGGGCAGTGTATAATATAATATAATATAATAATACCCGTAATAATGCACATATGTATTGTCTTTAAAGAGATTGAAAACATCTGGTTAGCATCAGTTTAATGGGCAGAACCATGATGAGAGAGGACTTAGTGCTTAATGACACCATATATAATAGAAATACCTACATTATATTGCCAAACATATTGGGACACCCCCCCCCCCAAATCATTGAATTCAGGTGTTCCAATCACTTCCATAGACAGAGGTGTACTGTATAAATCAAACATCTAGGCATGCAGACTGCTTTGATAAACATTTGCAAGACAATGGGTCGCTCTCAAGAGCTCAAGTGTGATAGGATGACACCTGTGCAAAAAGTCCATTCGTGAAATTTCCTCGCTACTAAATATTCTACAGTCAGCTGTTAGTGGTATTATAACAAAGTGGAAGCAATTGGGAGCAACAACAACTCAGCCCCAAAGTGGTAGGCCACGTAAAATCGCTTCATGGAATAGGTTCCCATGGCCGAGCAGCTGCATCCAAACCTTACATCAGGAAGTGCAATGCAAATCATTGGATGCAGTGGTGTAAAGCGCACTGCCACTGGACTCTAGGGCGGTGGAGATGTGTTCAATGGAGTGACGAATCACGCCTCTCTGTCTGACAGTCTGATGGACAAGTCTGGGTTTAGCGGTTGCCAGTAGAATGGTACTTACCTGACTGCATTCTGCCAAGTGTAAAGTTTGGTGTGGGGGGGGGGGGTTATGGTGTGGGGTTGTTTTTCAGGGGTTGGGTTTGGACCCTTAGTTCCAGTGAAAGGAACTCTTAATGTTGCAGCATTCCAAGCCATTTTGGACAAATTCATGCTCCCAACTTTGTGGGAACAGTTTCAGGAAGAGGCCCCTTTCTGTTCCAACATGACTATGCACCAGTGAACAAAGCAAGGAACATAAGGACATGGATGAGCGAGTCTGGTGTGGAGGAACTTGACTGACCTGCATAGAAACCTCAACCTGACAGAACATCTTTGGGATGAATTAGAGCAGAGACTGTGAGCCAGGCTTTCTCGTCTAACATCAGTGCCTGACCTCACAAATGCTGTCTTGGAATAAACACACTACTAAACCCTGTGGACAGGCTTCCCAGAAGAACTGAAGCTGTTATAGCTGCAAAGGTTGGGCCAGCTCCATATTAAATCCTATGTATTAAGAATGGGATGTCATTAACGTTCATGTGTGTGTAAAGGCAGGTGTCCCAATACTATTGGCAATGTAGTGTATCTAAAAAAATAATTCAGGTGTGGGAAACCATAAATCACATAACATTGCACAAAAAGCTACACACTGAAATATAATGAATAAATAAGATAAAAACACCTCCTTCTGATCTTCTCCTCCATCAGATTCCTGTCGGCTCACTCCGGACCCCAACACAGCAAACAGAAACCTCCATCTGTCTGAGGGGAACAGAGTGGTGACATGGAAGAGAGAGACACAATCATATCCTGATCACCACGAGAGGTTTGGCTCATGGACCCAATTGCTGAGTACAGAGGGTCTGACTGGGCGCTGCTACTGGGAGGTTGAGTTCAGTGGGAATGGGGTCGGTATAGGCGTCACATATAAAGGGATTGACAGGAAAGGACGGGGTTATGACCTGAACAATGATAAGTCCTGGTGTTTGAACTGTGATCCTAATGGTTACTCATTCTGGCACAATAATCAGAACACTGCGGTATCTGCCCCCCCCTCCACCAAGATAGGAGTGTACCTGGATCACAGGGCAGGAATTCTGTCCTTCTACAGTGTGTCTGACACAATGACCCTCCTGCACAGGGTCCAGACCACGTTCACTGAGCCCCTCTATCCTGGGTTTGCATTAAATAACATTTTCACACAAACTAGAAAAATATTCACCGAATATTCAGTTAAACTGACCAATATTTAACAAAGCTAAATGATCAAGAAATGCAGTTCATTCAGCTAGAGCATATAAACCAGTTTACTTAATGATTAATTAAATTCTTATGAAGCAAAGACAGATAAAAAAATAACACAAGTACAGATATCTTAAGAAACACCGTCCCCTCAATAAGCAGTAAAATAAACCCTTTCTTCCTGGTTTCCCCCCTTTGAATTCCCAGCCTTTAGTAAATAGGCAGTAGCTGCTTCTGTGTGGCTGGGAAACTTCTTATCTTCAGAGTACAGAGTGAGCAGGTCCACAGGGAGCAGGAATGTTTGGCAGATGGATCAAGGGAAATTAGTCAAACCCCCATGCTGTAAGGTGTGTGTGTGTGTATGAGGGGGTCAATCTGTAACCCCCCACTAGCAGGGCTCCTGTACTCTGTCTAACCCCTGATTACAGGTGAATAGGGGGTGTATCTTCTGAGCTCGCCCCCCCCTGAAATAACCACACCCCCTTCTGTTTACTGTGGGGTTTATATCATGTATAATATGTATATGATGCGGGGGCTTTGCAGGTGCCCAGCACAGCTTCCCTGAGGCTGGGAGGCATAATGGACTGTCTCCTCCTTACCGGTACGGCGTCAAGCAGCTTAACCCCCACCGCCGGCACTGAGAACCTTAGCAAAGTGGAGGTGTAATTATATGTGGGAGACATACAGCTGCAGGTCACATATGTCACTGCGGGGGGGTATAAGAGGCCCAGCTGGCACGAGGCTGAGGGGGTCCTACAGTGCAGTGTGCAGTGTCTGACTACTCTGCTGTTTCTTTGCTATTATTACTCTTCCTAATACTCTTATACTGAATGATACTATACTGATGGATTCTTGTGAATAATAATTCATTAAATACTTATGTGTGACATTAAAAGAATAAATCTGGTTTTCTGGTCTTTGTCATGCCATGTGTGCATTTGACATGGTTTCCATGTTAGGAGAGATTTGTCCTGAAATACAGAACAATGTAGTTTTCTTGGGCCTACATAGGCCATTTAGAAAAGTGCAAGACAGCGAACAACAAAGAAAATAATTCAGGCACAAGTCACTGGAAAGAGGCTTTTCAATCACTAATAACCGAGGAGCTGAAAATGATCCCTTGGCTACAGAATAACATTATACAGCCAGCAGTCACTTACATAAGAACAAGGCTAAAGTTACACTGACGCTGGTTCCTCCAGTTTCTGTGCATATTACGGCTTCGGCATTTGCTCAGTTGCATCACACTGTTTCACATCTTCGGCTGCCTCCATCCTCATTTCTGTCACTAAGCATCCCTTCTTCCCGCACCTGAGTGTTAATTAGCAATTTTTATTATCTGCTGTATCCCTAGTAAGTAGGCCAACAAGAGAGATGGTTTTTGAGTCTTTAACTCCCCCACCAACCTCTTACACCCACCCGTGTGTATCACCTTTGAATGAATGTGTGTATTAATTTGTTTTTGGGGTAGTCATGGGTTCCTTTGATTCTATAATTATTGGATTTTTAGCGCCATCTGGTGGCATTGGTGTGCAACGCCTTAGCTTCCCTCAGTGCCGTCCACTATTCACTGTGATTGTCTGTAAATATTCAATGTGTGTTGTAATTAGGATAAATAAATGACATCTAAAAAAGCTGCCAGGCAGATAAAGGAATATAAGCACAGCTGCAGTGTCCTCCAAGCGATCAAGGTAAGACAAAGGCTTGTTGGTGACAGAGGAGGGAAAACTGCGGGTCATTGTGACACACTTATGCTGACTTCATGGTCAGTGGATGGTTGCATGTGCCTGTCAGACCCTGTCCACTGTTTATGATAAATTATTCTGTCATGTGCTTCATGCCTTCTAATCCCCACCCACACAATGATGGACAGGAGGAGGAGCCCAATCAGATGAGTTGAGGCCGATTTCAAACACAGAACTATGTACTTTTATTTATTTCACACCTGATGTCTATGGATTAACTTTATTCATCCCTGAGTGGAAATTATTAACCTAATCGCCAAATGAGTACTCAGTAATGCCACATTGGCATCCAAAGAAGCAAGAATTTCACTTACAATTATTTTTTTAATGAAAATAAAAATCTGCTCTAAACCTTTGAGCCACTGGCTTGCCGTTAAAGGCCAGAAAACCGTATCCTGAATTTATGTCCTGGGACTGATGTGACGGTGAATCTGCAAACTGACAGCTGCACACATTTGGTGCTGTTGGCTATGTATGTATCACCAGGGACTTCCTGGAGTTTTTTTCCCATCATTGTGTGTGTGTGTGTGTGTGTGTGTGAGAGAGAGAGAGAGAGAGAGAGAGAGAAAAAATCTATGGTTTAGAAAATACAATACCATGTAGTTACAGATTAGCTTTGGGTAATTTTATCACCGATTTTTTTTTTTCAAAAAATGATTATTACGTGTCGATTTTTTCACGACATCCATTTTTTGTTTTTTCAAGAACACGGATCCTTTTTTATCGTTGTTTTATTAAATCGAAATACTCCATTTTGACCACCAGATGGAAGCATGGTAAAAGAAAACTTCTTTCCCCCCATTGAGTGTCACAGAAAGCATTTTTGTCTTTACGACAATACATACCGAACAGTGGGCCTCATTCACCAACTGTTCTTACGAACAAATTTGTTCTTAAACCCCACATATACACTTTTTTACAAATATTCTGACATTCACCAGTGTTTTTTTATCTGATTTTTTTCTTAGCTAAGAACAGAATCTATGCATACTCAAGAACATTCGTATGCACATTTGTGTAATGATAGTTCAAAATAATTGGTTATAGCAGTTTTGTTCATTTTATAGTTAATAAAATGTAACATTTTACTTTTATAAATTATTGAAATAGTAAAAAATAATGTTAAAGTGTAAAAATTATTTTCATGGGAGTAACGGTGATCATGCGGATTATAAATAGGTCTGAATCTTTGTAGAAAAAGTGCGTACGTGGGGTTTAAGAACAAATTTGTTCGTAAGAACGGTTGGTGAATGAGGCCCAGTGTTATTAGTCGTATGAACAATGATTAAGTACATTTAAATTTTAATTCAAATTCATAACGCTTTATCATCTGGAATATTCTCCCTACAACAGATGAGATAAGACATTAAGAGCATAAAAAATATGAAGCTGTGTGCCAGTTGTCTTTAAAGTTGACTTCGGTCTTCGTCTGCTGAGTTACCCCACAGACTACTATCTCTCTCTTCCTTCCTCCATGGGAGACGTAGCTGTTAGGACACATCAGGGCTGATCCACCCCACCACCGCTTACTGATGCATAGCAGACCGATCAGTCCCTATGGATCAATCTCACTGAATGGTTTGTCTTATTCAATCGATGAAATTCTTTTCGGTTCTGGTTGAGAAAACGCTGTGCGCGTCTTGGCTGCCGCTTTTCACCGATGTTTATTACTTGTGTCTAGCGTTTTATTTGTCTTAATTTCGGTATTTGCAGTTTCTCTCTCTCATTCCATTTGTCATATCACCTGCTCCCTCCCTCTATAGGCCCTATGGTTCCCCGGCCAGTGCCAGCATAGTCGGGAAGCTAGCTAGCTGCCACTTTCTCGTTTACTATGTTGATTGCAACTCTGTGCTTGGCGCACTCGCTCTCGGCTCAGAGAGACGGCATATACCGTGTCCAAAGCTTGGTATTGCTCATCACTCGCAATACATTCACTGCTCCCCACGTCATCATTTTTATGTGAAGTATACGTCCAACATCGCAGTACAATTTGGTCTCTAAAACCTGACTCATCTAAGTCCCAGTAAAAAAAAATCATTAGTTTATCATCCTTTCAATCAGAAACAACTGATGAGGGACGGCAATTTTTTTTTTTATTTATTTCTTAGAAAAAAGATAACGGAAGATAAGTTTTCAACATCAACAGTAAACAAAAGGAACAGCAACAGATGTATGACGTATGGGCTGATCTGCAAAATTAATATGAAAAGAAAATATTTTTAAAAAATGAACGCCGGCAGTGGAATTTACACAGGAAAATACACTTTTAAAAAATAATTAAAAAAATCGATGCGGGCAAAATTCGCCACGCGGGCGGGGATGATAAACTAATGATTTTTTTTACTGGGCCTAAAAGCTCATCAAGAAACTGGACTAGATCAAGGAGCTCGTTAAGACACCTGCTGTTCGCTATGGAGCGGAATAACCAAGGCATCCCGCAAAATATCTGGATATGCTACTGCTCGTCGAAACTTGCCAAACTCCGAATGACTGCACCTGCAGGAGTCGCCTTGCACCTCCCGGCTATGGCTTGTGGTTTGAGGGTGGTCCACCGTGACAGCATTAAACCAAATGTTACTGATTTACAAAATATTTCATCATTTTAAGATTTTTTTTTTAACTACTAGCCATACGTCTCTACGTATTATACTAAATTATAGATCACCCAAGCTCCATCCTAATTTTTTCTTTGACCTCGAAGAACTGCCTGTTCTTGTTTGTGTCATGTCTTCTGCTATTATGTTACTTGTTGACATCAATATTCATATGGAAACTGTCCATCTGCTCATGACCTGTGCTCCATATTGGGTACTTTCAATTTTGAAAAGCATGTTGATTTTCCAACCCATACTAAGGGTCATAGACTGGATCTTATCTGTTGCTGTGGTTTGCAAAATGTTCTTGCTTCTGGCTCTGTCTGATGTTTCAGGTCACAAAGTAACTGAATTCTGGTTTAATTACTCTATGTCCAGAAATACTAAACTGTGATTAGCAGTTTAAAAATAAGTATATTGATTGGTCATCCTTCTCTGATTCTCTTCCTGCTTCTCACCTCCATGATGCTCTTGAGCTATCATGCCTCATGCAGATACTTTCTCTGTCTAATCCCATAACTTCACAAGTTGTGGAGAATCACGTACCTGTTAAATCCATGCTAGTCTCTGCCACTCATACCACCCCCTGATTCACACCAGAGCTCCGCACCATGAAACAGGTGGGCCGCCATCTTGAAAAGCTGTGCAAGAAAACATGACAGTCTATACCCTAGCCCAGTGGTTCTCAATCCTGTTCCTGTAGTGCCCTCTGCCAGAATGTTTTCATTCAAACCCTACCTTAATCAGGCTTCTATGGTCCTTAATAGGCTACGAATGAACGTGGCACGAATGAAAATTGCTACTGTTGCACCGATTCTCAAAAAGCCTGGTTTAGACCAAAAAACGTTTTACAGACCAATCTCTAATCTTCCCTTAATGGATAAGGTATTAGAAAAAGTTATTGCTGCTCAATTTACTGATCACTTAAACTCTTACAATTTGTATGACCCATTTGAATCCGGTTTCAGAACCCTACACAGCATAGAAACCGATTTACTTAAGGTGACAAGTGATCTCCTCATGGCTGCAGATTCTGGTAAAGCCAGCATTCTTCTACCATACCTCAGTGACCGACGGTATTCCGTTTCCATCAAGTCACACAAATCTGTTATCGCTCCTCTTACACAGGGTGTCCCCCAGGGATCAGTTCTAGGTCCAACTTTCTTCACTGTCTGTATGCTCCTGTTAAATCAAATCAATGTTAATGACACTCAGTTATATGTAAGTGCTGATACAAATACATCCACGCCACCATCTTCACTGACTGCCTCTGCAAAATCAAACACTGGATAGCTTAAAATGTAACTCTGATAAAACTGAAATTGTTGTGGTACTAAATCACTTATCTCTACTCTACCAGTACAAATTAATGTTAATGGAGTTTTAGTAGAACCATCAAGTACAATCCGTAATTTGAGCTTAATTTTCAATCAGTTGTTCACCTTTCAGTCACCTGTTAGCTTTTTGGTACAGGCTGCATTTTTTAAGCCCCACAACATCACTCACCTCTGTCCATCCCTCAGTGTTACTGTTTCTGAAACACTAATCTGTGCCTTCATCATTACCTACCTTGACTAGTGTAATTCATTGCTCTCTGACCGCTTGTCCAAACTTGCCAACAGACCACAGTATAACCAGAACTGTGCCGCCTGCTTACGTACGAGAAAATTTACCCACATCACTCTTGTTCTTCACGATTGGTTGCTTGTCACTTATAGAATCAAATTTGTAAAATTTACTAATGGCTTGCAAAGCTCTCCACGGACTTGTCCCTCAACATCTATCTGACCTTCTTCTTCCTCACCCACCAGCCCGCACACTAAGATATTGGGCTCCAACCTTCTCACTGTACCTAAATTCAGATCCTCCATAAGTGACAGGGTGTTCTGTGTGACAGCGCCTATACCCTGGAATGCACCTCCTCCCAATCTTACAAGGGGTTTAGTCTGTTAATACCTTCAAGCTCCAACTGAACACTCACTTATTTCAGAAATGCTATGTGTCAGCATGCAACATTCTCATTTGCATTGTTTTGCTGTTGTCACTGTGCGTGCACAGCTTTATTGCATTGCATTGTATTTACTGTATTGTGAAATCTCCTTGATTGTGAGAAAGGCACTATATAGTTTAAGCTTATAATGTCCCTGATTTTTAATATTTTGGTCCTAAATAAAATAATAGGGTGGCACGGTGGCGCAATGATTCGTACTGCTGCCTCACAGCAAGAAGGTCCTTAAGTTTGATCTCAGGGTTGAGCATAGGTCCTTTCTGTGTGCAGTTTGCACACACTCCCCGTGGGAGGGTCTCCGCCGGGGGCTCTGGTTTCCTCCCACGGTCCAAATGCATGCAGGATACACTGATTGGCAAGGCTAAATTGGCCCTGTGAGTGTGTGCGCTCTGTGGTGTGTTGGCAACTGCCCAGGGTTGGTTCCCGCCTGTGCCCATTGTTCCTGGGATAGGCTCCAGTGACCCCAGCTGGCATTAAGCACTTATGGGGATGGATAAAATAATAATAACAGTATTAAAATAATACACATTTCTGTTTCTATTTTTTACGTTTTATTTTATTTCTGTCTTGATTGTATGTTTACTTGTATGCCTCATCGACCAAATCAGATTCCTCGTATTTGATGAATGAAAGAATTCTGATTCTGAGAAATGTCCTAGAAATTAACAGGATCTGTCTGAGCAGTTTCAGACAGTTCCAGGTCAGAGCCACTCTCTGCTGCTGCATGGGTGCAGTGTTCTATCCATCTCTGTAAATCACCCCACACATCGTTTCACTAAGTGTCGTTTCTTCCTGTGACTTCCTGTTCAGTTACTGAGGACAAACAGGCAAGCCCAGCAATCACAGCCTGTCACACTTTTTGTTGGGCCTGTGTTTGCAGTGGCCCACTCTGATTGGCTAAGCAAGCACATCATGTAATTTTCTTACTTGTGATTTGCTGTCAGTTCTTTATGGCCCTCCTCCTTCCTGTTTTCCTTCTTCCATCTGCCCAAGCTCTATCCCTCTCCTATTCCCCAGCCAATCCCATTCTCCTACACCTAATTTCTCTCTCCACCGCACTAAAGATTCTCTGTCAAGTTTCCCTGAGAAAATCGAAGACTAATTAAGATTGTTAATGAAGATTTAATTCCACACTTCAAATGAAGCAGTGATCATGGGGCCCGTTGTGGTGTGGGGGCGGGTGAAGGAACACCATCTTTAGATTCTCCAGTGTGAATTTTGGAAAGAGGAAAAACGTCAAATATATTTCAATAAAACTAAATCACTTCAGATAGCTCGATGCCACTAGATAGATGCTTCATGTACAAAGAAGGGGCTGCTCCTTCTGCATTCACCTTAACATTTTGTCATTCAACCTGCTGAAATATGGCTCCCTCCACAGGCCACTCAGAAAAGCGCAAGCCGGTGAACAAAAAAAAATAATAATAATTTAGGCACACGAGAAAAGTCACTAGAAAGAGGCTTTTCAATCACTAATAACCGGGGTTATAAATTATATCCAAGGTATCAATTTCATTTATCTAATTTATAAATATATATAATATAATGTTTTGGGGGCAATAATAAATTCCTTTATTTTGGTAATTTGATTTTTAACACCATCTGGTAGAAATGGTGTGCATCGCCATAACTTCCCCCAATGCCTTTTACTGTCTTTTACTGGTTGTCTGTGAATGCTGCGATGCGTGTTCTAATTATGGTAAATGAATGGCATCTATGAAAACTATGGGTCATTGTGACACACTTATGCTGACTTGATGGTCAGTGGATGGTTGCATGTGCCTGTCAGACCTTGTCCTATATTATTGATAAATTATTCTGTCATGTGCTTCATACCTTCTAAGCCCCACCCACACAGTGATGGACAGCAGGAGGAGCCCAATCAGATTTAATGAGACACACAACACCGTGGACTCATCTCCAAAATGTACCGTCTTTATTAAAATTTACAAAATTAAAATTGTGTCCGTGTTGATGGCGGGACTTTCAAGCATAAGTGTGGCTATCACTCAGAACTATCTTCTTAGGTCCATTCCGGGTCTTTGTCCTTCATATTGGCACCGTATTACAGATCCACGCTCATGGGAAAGTTCTTTTTCTAACCAGAGAGCTCGCTCGCCCACCCTCTCTACGGTTTCCATGGAAATGTCCGCATATGGTTTTGCTGGCAGCCAGCCCAGCAACAGAACCACTGGGTCCCAGTTTGAATCTGATACTGGTTTGACCCCTGTCCTGGTAGCTGGAGTCCAGCTTGTAGTGCTGAATCAAGTATTTTCCATATGGGGGATGTAGGCAACATGTCAGGCTAAATCCAGTAAATGATTCCAGTCCATTCAAGTCAAGTTCAGTTCATCTGAAACACTCATAATTGGTCCCATTGCACCTCTTCAGTTTAACCTATACTTTTCTCAGCATGACAGCATCAATAACCATTATGGACGCCATGGTGATAAGAGATATTTACATTTGACACGTGTACACATCACTGTCATCATGAGATTCTGTACAGCACAGCAGATAACTAGCCAGCATGTTCAGGGCGTGTCGGGGGGGGAGGGCAAGGTTTGCACTGCTGCTTGACTCTTATGGATTCAACTCATCCGTGTCCCAAAAAGCGGATGTTGGTGAGCCATGGGGGTCAAATGGAGTTTTGGGAAAGATCCAGGCATGTCTTAGTGAACTAATAAGGGTGGGGGTTCAGGAGAAAGACCCAGGAGAGTAGGAGATGCTTTAGACCAGTGTTCGCAACCCAGCGCTCAGGGACCCTTAGACAATCCACATTTCTACTCCCTCCCAGCTCACAGGACACCTGTACCAAATAATCAAAAATTGACCAAATAATCAAAAACAAACCAAACAGTCAATAAGACTTGGAGCTCCCTCCACCACGTGAGATGTGTTAACCCAGGCGGTTCTCTTGTGTGGCTGGAATGAGCTGCCAAACCACATTAAGTGATCAGATTCCCTTCTCTACCTTCAGGAAACGCCTCAAGGCCCATCTGCTGCAGGAACACCTCTGCTAACTTCATGCCTCATTTTGTTCCTAGAACATTCTCATGTTGCACTTCTGGCCTTTGAGTCTTATTAGGTCCTTACTTAGTTGTCCTGTAGCTCCTGCTCCAATACTGCGCACACTTCTAGCCTTGCTACACTTAGGACTTGCTCACTCCTTGGAAGCATGAATGTTTGATTTGCTTTGTTTGTATGTTGGTTTGGGCAAAAGCACTGATGGAATATGTTAAATGTAAATGAATGTACTGGGAGAGAATTAAGATGTGCATAAACCGGACGTTTAATGTTTGTGAGCTGGAAAAATTCATCATGGGGACCCCTCCCCTATCAGCAAAATCTATCATGACCCTGAAGTCCAGGGCCAGCCCTTATCCACAGTGTTAAGGTTTTGGTAGGATAAACCAACGCAGGTTGTATTGCAGCTGTCAGCAAGTAAAACTGGTAAACTGCGGTGGGATCTGAGCTAGAGGGGTGGGGTTGGAAAGCCAACTCCCATCCATCGCGGCACAAAGCCAGCACCACAGAAAGGGGGCTCAGTCTCGATAAAAACACACTGAAAGCAGAAATTAAAATAATAATGGCACTTTTTCCACTGAGGCGTGACTAAGTGGGCCAAGGATGCCTGGCGTGTCAGTGAAAAGCATGCTGGGAGCTTCCGAGGTGAGCCCACCACAACAGGATCGTTGTGGATATTAAGTAACATCTGATCTCTGCTTATAAACATATTTTGCTTGGCAGATACACCTCTGAGTGGGGGGGGGGGCAGCACATTAATATCTCGCTAATCGTTTCAATTTTTCACGAGGTCTATTTTCTGACGGCATGAGGTTTGAGGGAGATTAATCAATTTTTCAAGAATGAATCGTTTCGCCAGGCCGGGTTTGGAGTGAAGCTGCTAGCTGAATAATTCACTCGTCCGTTATGGAGCAGAGCTGAAAGTGATGGGTCTTTTCTTCTATCCGTCCGCCTCCGCTCTGTCCCTCTGGCCCTTCGCCACCCCCCCGTCTCCTGTGGCACATCAGCCTGCCTGTACTCTGTCACTCTGTGGGGCCACCTGCGGCTCGCCTAGGCCAGTCTGTCTCTCCATGTGCCGTGAATCTTAGCGTGTGTGTATGTGTATGCCACTGTACATACTTTGAAATTCAGGTGTGCGTTTGTTTGTGACCCCATCTGGGACTCCACGGGAGATCGGATCTGGGCCCTCACATGTGAGGTGCCGGCTCTCCTCCCTCCCTGCTGGTCTGGGCCACCTTTCCCTCCATCCTGCTCTCCACTGCTTCACTCCCTCACTCTCCCTCTTCATCACATACTGTACCTCCTGTCCTCTGTATCCCACGCGGAATTTCTTCTTCAATTACTGTATCAATGTCTCTTCTCTTGGCATCCCACTCTCGCTCCCTCTCTCCTTGCCTCTCCTTCTTCCCCTCCCTCATTCTTCCCTTAGTTTCTCCCCTCCCTCCTCCTCCTCATCTGTCACCTGCGCCTCCTCCTCGGCCCCCTCTGCCCCCTGCCGCCCCTCCTCTTGCTCTCTTTCCAATCGTCTCTCTTGTATAAGTTCCACCAACCTCTGGAACTGGGCACCCCAAACCCCTTGCACGCCCCAGCTCTCCTCCCCCTCACTTTCCAGGGAGCTCAGTGACCCGGCAAGGGACCCCGTGCCCTCAAACCCGTACACCTGTACCGAGTCATAAGGTGGCACAGAGGGGTCAAAGGTCACTTGGGCCAGGCGAACCCTCAAAAACTCCCCCACCTTTAGGGCCAAGGACCCCTGCCCTCCACCCCCTGCCTCTACCCTCAAACCACGCCCCTCAATGTACCCCAGCTGCCCTGTGAAGGGCAAAATCTGAGGAATCATATCCCTGCGCTCTAAGGTGTATGCTCCAATGCCCGCCCGATTACGCCAGTCTGCGATGAAGCCCAGCCCCTCCTGGTACAGGCTGCATGCAGTCCCGTTCACTGGTATTCCTCCTTCCATCTCAGACCGTTGTACCAGAAAATTGCCTTCCACCTCCAGGTGCATTGTGCCTTCTGCTGGGTTCAAGGCCTCCCCCTCTTGGTCTTCCCCGTAACTGCGGGTGATGCCCGCAACACTGCGGTTGGACTCGGTGCCGGCTAGCCCTGTGGCCGCCACACCAGTTTGCTCTTGGGAGTGTCCGGCCGGTGAGGGAAGCCTTGAATCTATAGGCTGGATGGAGGACAAGGCAGCCAGGTCAGTACGGGACAGGGTTGTTATCGTTAACGAGAAAACATAAGAAAGCAAAAAAAAAAAAAAAAAGACATGATGAGAAAATTAAAAAATTGTAACAGATATTGCTTCCGAAACTGAAATAAAATGCAAATATTAGATATTTTCTGGTCCTGTTTTTATTACTGTTCAGCTAAAGTAATTTTTTGTTTATCTTTAATGACCACAAATAACACCCAGACCATGTTTTCCCATATTGAGTACTTAATATGCACTGTGTATTCATGTAGGATTCTCTAAAGATCAGACAAATAAAAATAGCTATAACTTTCAGACAATCCCTAGAAATAAAATTATTAACATTTAAACTTCAAATAACAGTTGTAAAATCTAAACAGAAATATTTCTTTAAAATAAAAGTGAATAAACAAAACTAATAAAGCACAATGAAATCTAAGCTGGATTTCAAATGAAAATTGAAAAAATATATGGAAATAATAAATAGATGAATACATTGGCGTGAGGATGACCCTGGCAGAGGTGCTTATGCGAGCCGCAGACACACACATGCACACATCAGGCCAACTCCCCTACCCAGTCCTGGTTTCTCTGGCCGTCACCGCCGAGGTCATTGCCGTCCTTCGGCTCGCCGGTCTGCGTGGAGCCGCTATCGGAGTCCCCGCTCCCCGCCTCCACGGCTCCCCCTGCAGGGCTGGGCTTGTCTGGGACCGAGCTCTGCAAGGTAGGGAAGCCCAGGCAGCGGCCGGCCCGCAGCACTGGCAGCGTGTGGCAGCTGTAGCGCAGTGGCCCATAGGGCGAGGCTTCCGGGCCCCGGTACCGAGAATCTGGACCAGCGTTCTGGGCCCAGTTACCAGCCTGGGATTGTTCCCGGTTCTGCTGGGAATAGCGTCTGTGGAGAGGGGGAGGGTTTCAGAACCACACGCTACCAGTTAAAGACACAAACAGAGTCCCACATGGTCACCATATAGTACCCCCCTCGCAGGCTCTCACATGTTCTTGCTGTCCAGCGTGCGGTATCCCCGCCGGCCACTCTGGGGGGCGCTCTGCAGCGCGGCGATGTCGAAGGCAGCAGTGTCGGCCTCGCCGCCCCCCTCGTCGTCATAGGTGATGATGTTTTCCCGGACGTCGTCCTCTTCCAGTGGCGAGAGAGAGTCGCGCTTCTGACGCCGCAGCGAGAGCGACAGCACGCTGACAGCTAGGGGGCACCGGGCGGCGAGAGAGGGCGAGGTGTAAGGACGCAAGTTAGGGAGAGAGGGGGTGTGGGGGTATGGAGAGGGAAGAACGGGGGAAAAGGAGGGAAGGCAGCGGGTGAGAGAGAGAGAGACAGAGAAGGGGTGATACACCTATTATATACACAGGCATAGGTGAAATATACACATTATAATCACACATACACACCACTGTCTTATCATCTTGACTGTCTGCTTGTGTTGATGCTCTGTCTCTGTTGTTTAATGCATTAATCATCCTTATTATTATTTGACCTGTCAATCGCTCTGGGCTGGAATATAAACACTCAGAATGTATTTACACACGTGCATGTCAGTCATGCATGCTTGTGTGTGCGTGGCCTCACCCAGCAGCGTGGCCACGCAGGCCAGGATGGCCAGCAGGGCGGCGGTGCTGAGCCCCGGGGAAGGGGAGGCGGAGGGCATTGGCAGGCAGATGCCCCGCAGGCAGGGGCACACGGAGACGGTGAGCGTGCCAGTGCTGCTGAGGCCAGAGCCGCTGTCCCGCAGGACCACGGGCACCTGCATGGTGAGGGAGGAGGCGGGGGAGCGCGGCAGGGTCTTCAGGGGGGACAGGAGCAGCACCTTGGCTGTGGGGCCTGAGCGAAGCAGCAGAGGGAAGGAGAGAGAATGAGGAGAGTGAGGGGTGGAGGGGGCCACAGAAGGACAGACGATGAAATAATGATGACTCTGAGAAGACAGAGCCGGCTGTTAGTCTCTTATTATCATCACTGTGCTGCAGTGACGAGTGATTAAATTTATCATGACATTAATCAGCCTGATCCATTACTGCCTACTGCAGTCTGCCTGTGACTACACTAAGGAGGCGGGGTAAAGCGCGGGCAGCGTGGCGGGGGGGGGGGGGGCTATGCGAGGGTAGACAGGGGTGAGGAGGCAAAATAAGAGAGGATGGAGTGAAGGAAGGAGGAGTGAGAGAGGGTGGAGTGAAGGGAGGCAGAGTGAGATGCGTGGAGTGAGAGAGGGTGGAATGAAAGGAGGCAGAGTGAGAGAGGGTGGAGTGAAGGGAGGCAGAGTGAGAGGGGTGCAGTAAGGGGGCAGAGTGAGAGGGGTGCAGTAAGGGGGCAGAGTGAGAGGGGTGCAGTAAGGGGGCAGAGATTCCCACCTCCTGTCTCTGTGATGCAGAAGTTCTGCGCTGCCCTTGACTCAGGTGCAATGCTGAAGTGCACCGTAGAGTCGTTCCCTCCTTGGTCCATATCGACGGCGCGCAGCTCCTGAACCACCTATAGGGGGAGCCACGATTGGCGGCATCATGGCAGCAATGCCCTTACTAGAGAACTTAATTGTGAGTGCGGGAGCTGAATGCGCAATCAAGAGAGTGTTAGGGTGTACTCACACTAGCCAAAATGTACCATGCCCAAGCTCATTTGAGTGACTTAATTAATGTGATCACTCCATACCATGCCCAGACGTGGCATGCTTAACCATGCCCTGGCCAATTTGATGAAGTGGGCTCCAACACGGTGAATAGGATTAGGGCCCGGTACGGATCTAACCCAGCCACAGAACACAGACTTGATGTCAATGATGCGATTGACCTGCACGTGAGCACATGTACACTATATATGAACTGACCCCCAAAGGAAAGGACCGCACAGATCGGCTGCACAGATCGGCTGCACAGATTGCCCCCCTCAAATAAGCTGGAAGCAAGGGCGATCATATTTAGCTAGCTGACATTTTAGTATTCTATACTGCATGAGTGCAGTTCTAACAGGGTATAATTGAGGTTCAGCAGTGGTTCAGACATATTGCTGTGGTTCTCATTCATTGTTTAGCATTAGCGATATTAGCGTTCCTGATATCTGTAATAGTATAGTTAGTACTAAAGAAATGCAATAAGGAACAGGTTTCAAATATTTCAGTACTGGTATTCTGTGCAACACTCATCTGCGTAAACTGAAATATTTGGTAAAATGTGGGATCTTCATATACATGCAGCAGAAATAAAGAAAAATCACTGCACTGTATACTTGATAAATCTATATATGTCATCTTGCCCAAAATCACTTCAAATAAGGCACAAAATAAGGACATTAATAATGAATTCCATTCTGCTGTGCGATTGTGCTTTTATTCCCGTTTTTTCCCATGCAAAAAAAGTCATACAGTGATGACCAAAGCGTGCTCGGGCCAGGCTTGTTAAGTACAATGTCAGTGCAGACAAGGGGGGGGGGGGGGGGATGGCAATAGAGCTCGGACACGGTACAAGGCAACTGGGCCAAGTGTAAGTATGCCCTTAAGCAATACTGAATAGTAATCAAGCTTGATTGTAGAAACCAAACCTGACTGCGATTTCACATCCTCAGAGGAAGGAATTATGATCCCCTAGCATGGAAATTTAAGCCACTGTAAGTTACTAAATGTATCAGTCAGCTTTGCAGTTATGATAACATACTGAACACACACATAGGATGAGAATCTAAGAAAGGTAAAGAGACACAGACCTAAACTGAATGAGACTAACAGAGACTGGAAGAAACAGAGACTGTCATACAGGGACTGACAGAAATGGAGAATAAGTGACAGTCAGACGCACAGAGGGACAGGAGGAGTAACTTAAATATAAAGACACAAATATGTGGACATATTTGGTCAGTAGTGAAGAAGCGATTGACAGACAGACAGGGTAGAGTGCCGACAGACTGGGGAGAGTGCCGACAGACAGGATAGAGCGCCGACTGACATGGGAGAGTGCTGACAGACATTGGAGAGCGCCGACAGACATGGTAGAGTGCCGACAGACATGGGAGAGAGCCGACTGACATGGGAGAGCGCTGACAGACATTGGAGAGCGCCGACAGACATGGGAGAGAGCCGACAGACATTGGAGAGCGCCGACAGACATGGGAGAGTGCCGACAGACATTGGAGAGCGCCGACAGACATGGGAG
>JABFEA020000085.1:19212624-19227363 GCA_019775915.2 Cyphomyrus plagiostoma
CAGGGTAGAGTGCCGACAGACATGGGAGAGCGCCGACAGACGTGGTAGAGTGCCGACAGACGTGGTAGAGTGCCGACTGACATGGGAGAGCGCCGACAGACATTGGAGAGCGCCGACAGACATGGGAGAGTGCCGACAGACAGGGTAGAGTGCCGACAGACATGGGAGAGCGCCGACAGACGTGGTAGAGTGCCGACAGACGTGGTAGAGTGCCGACAGACGTGGTAGAGTGCCGACTGACATGGGAGAGTGCTGACAGACATTGAAGAGTGCCGACAGACAGGGTAGAGTGCCGACAGACATTGGAGAGCGCCGACAGACATGGGAGAGTGCCGACAGACATGGGAGAGCGCCGACAGACAGGGTAGAGTGCCGACAGACAGGATAGAGCGCTGACTGACATGGGAGAGTGCTGACAGACATTGGAGAGTGCCGACAGACAGGGTAGAGTGCCGACAGACATTGGAGAGCGCCGACAGACATGGGAGAGCGCCGACAGACAGGGTAGAGCGCCGACAGACATTAGGAGAGCGCCGACAGATATGGTAGAGTGCCGACAGACTGAGGAGAGCGCCGACAGACAGGGTAGAGTGCCGACAGACATGGGAGAGTGCTGACAGACATTGGAGAGTGCCGACAGACATGGGACAGCGCCGATAGACATGGTAGCATGCCGACATACAAGGGAGAGTGCCGACAGACATTAGGAGAGCGCTGACAGACATTAGGAGAGCGCCGACAGACATGGTAGAGTGCCGACAGACAGGGGAGAGCGCCGACAGACATTAGGAGAGTGCCGACAGACTGGGAAGAGTGTCCATGGACAGGGGATAATGCCCACCTCGCCGACGGCAGTGGAGTCACACAGCACGGTGCTGTACTGTCTGTCCAACTCGGGAGCATTGTCATTCACGTCCAGGGTCTCTATGGCAACCACCACCCTGGTCACCTGACTAGGATTGTCTGTAAACGGTCCGGAACACACCACAAGCTCATCATGACTACACCTAAACCCATTGTGACCACACAGTGCACCAGCACGTGACTGCAACATCAACGCAGCCACACAAGAAAATCATTTCAACCTTCACTAGAACGTACATATTTTCCATTAAAGGGAATTTGATCTGCAATCTACAATACAGGCAGCCATTAATATTAAAAATTAGGCGTGTGGCTTAGTGTTGTCGGCACAATCATCAGCACCATAACATTACAACCCCTGACCTCTCTGTGTAGCGATGACAGTGATGTTGTGCCACTGATCAAACTCGCGGTCCAACTCTGTTGCCGTGGTGATAAGGCCGCTGTCAGGGGCAATGCGGAACAGCGTCTCCGGGTCAGTCTGGGGGTCTATGGAGTATCTGAAGAAGACGAATATTAAGGAGTGTTAGATATCCACCAGCGGAATGCAATGAATGCTAGGACTCTTATTATGATGGAAAATGCGGTCATAGCACTTTTATTATGACAAAGAAAAGGGTCAAAACTGATGATGGCAGCAAAAAAAGCTTCACTGAGTACTAGTTGAATTCAGCTCAGGCACCTGATACTACTGGTGAGGCCAGTGTCGGGGTCCACGGCATCCACACGGCCCACAGGGCACGGTGGGGGGCAGTTCTCATAGACATCCAACAGGTACGTGGGCCGCGCAAAGCGGGGTGGCTCGTCGGCATCCATCACCTGCACCCTCACAGCAGCCCGATCCTTAAATGGGCCGCGCCGCAGGAAGCGGGGGTCCACAAGGGGGTTCAGCACCTCTACTGAGAAGGAGTATGACCGCCGGCTTTCGTAGTCCACTGCCTGGTGGGGGGGGAAGAAAAGGGACAATGGTGATGAAACAGGCAAACACACAAACAGCCTGTACCAGGGCTGGCCCCCCGCCCTCTTCATGGCCCTAAGCAAAACTGGATTAACTTAGATGATTAGACAGGGGGCCCCTTGTGGCTGTTGGGCCCTAAGCAGCAGGTTAGCCACACAGGGTTTGAGGTCATCATCTAGGGAAAGCAAATGACACAAAACCAGTGGCATCCAGGGGTGGGCTGCAGGGGCACTGCCCCCAGCTGAATGTTGATTGGTCTACTACTCTGTCAATCTGATTCAAAACATATCATTGGCTAATGATAATATTTGGCCGTCTGTATGAATTATGGCTCCCCACCTTTAAAAAAATCCTAGAATCAGCCCTGACCTAAAAGCAGGAGAGTCTCGATGAGCCCACTCTATCCTGGAGGAGAAGCATGGGGATGAGCAGCGCCCCCTGCTGGCAGGCCGAGTAGGATAGAGGGGCTGTCGCTTCCCCTGCAGACACACACTCATCATCCACTCTCCCTGGGCTGGGCAGCGCACCGGGCCACCTCATTTCATCCATTGTCACAGCCGGGCTCAGTCATGATTGCCCCTTGCATTTTGTCCTCTCTCGGTGTCCACGGCCAAGCACAGTCTGGGCTCATCAATCTCCCTTACAATCGGGGCTCACCTCTCACAATCACCTCTCACCTCTCATAATCCACACTCCTCTCGCGTTTACAATCGATAAACTTGTCCCTCTCTCACAATCCCTACTCACCCGTTTCGTTATACACCGATCTCCACCGTTCAATCGTTAGATTGTGTTTTTTCTGAGCAAATACAAACTTACGGCATAGATAAATACCTTTGACATTTTCTTTGACAGCCAAAGACTTTCGAACAGTATTGTGTGAAAACAAATAGTAACGATAAAAATAATAATAAAATCAGTGAAATAAAAATAGTAAAAAGCAAGTAATTCAGTAGCTGTAAAACGAAGATGTGGGACAGTTTAAAGGAAGTGACGTGGCTTGCTAGTTCTCAGGCACTTTGTTCAGTTTAAGGACAGCATGAGGGTCCAGATGACAGGTGTCATTTCTGCTTCCTAGAACTTGCCAGCATCTCATCTCTGCTTCTTATGGTTCATGATAGACATTGACCGCCTTGTTCAAGACGTGAGGCACAAACTTTTCAGTTACTCAAAGCCTCCACATCAACATCTCCATGCACGATCTGCCCATCATTCTGCTGAAGGAACTCATTTCTGTGTCTGCCTCACAATCATAACTCCCTCCTACCTAACAGAAACTTATTGCCCTCTTGCAATTAATTAACCGGATTTCAATCCACTACTGCTTCAGTGGAATGCATGCAGATTATATAGATCCAATCAGCAATAATGCCCAAGCAAATTTTCTGAATTTTCCAGCACTGGAGCACAAATTAACACATCCCACTCTCTTTACAGTACTTAGAGGCAAATCTCTCTTGCTAATAACACCCTCTCTCTGTCCGGCTGGAAACCAATCTTTTCAATCTAATTTTACAATCAAATTTCCTCCTTGAACTGGAAAGTAAAACCTCACTAACATTCATGTTTTTTTTTTTTAACTTCAGTAGATGCTTTTAGGCAAAGCAGCAAACAGCTGATAAGGCAGGGTCAGAAGCTCCCAGAATTAAAAAGTCTTGCTGTCTGCCCACCCTTGGATTTGAACCGGGTAAGATCCCTGGATGCGGGTTCTCTCTGTACCCCGGGTAAGATCCCTGGATGCGGGGTCTCTCTGTACCCCGGGTAAGATCCCTGGATGCGGGGTCTCTCTGTACCCCGGGTAAGATCCCTTTGTTGATCAAGCATGGCTGTGCACATGACATGAGAGTGTGTGCTCATGTTTGTCAGGAGGAGCAGGAATGGAGCCGCAGGTTTAGGTGGTGGAGCAAACTCTCTTCCGTTTGTGAGTCTATACATGTAGATGTATAGTAGCACTGGGGCTCCTTACTGCAAATTATAGAGGCTCCAGCAGATGATTTAGATGCACCTCTTAAACCGTCATTCGATGCTACACATTCACTTTTTTCAAATCCTGACTGTTTTACTGATAAATGTTTTGGTAAAACATATATAATTTACAGAAATAATAATGCATTGTTTTATTTTAAAGGATGCTGCTCAGAATCAACCCCAACTCTCCTTGCTGTGATGGTGACAGCCTCGCCATTGCTCTCCACGTTAATCACACTGTCTCTATCTACAGTACACACACACACACCCACAGGACTGGGTATGAATTATATTTTATCGATTCCATATCAGATTCCGATTCTGCTCATCAAATCCAATTCTTATGAATTCATGGTTATTATGGAAAAAAAAATGTAAATGTTTCAGTAACAAAACACTGCATTTATTTTCTTTAAAGAGTTTGGCTTCAATTTTTACACCAAAGATCAAAACCAGGCTGCTTCAAGATAAAACAAATAAGGTTAACATCTGAATCTTGGAGGTAAGTTTGCCACTGATGCCAGTAATACTTTACATTTCTGTTTAACATGCCTAAATGGGATGATACTTCCATTTATTGATTATTAAAACCTGTGTAAGTTGTATTTTATCCATAACAGAGCTTAATGCCAGAAGGTACGTAAAGCTAAATCAATATGGCTGAATGGACACACACACACACACACACACACACACACACACACACACACACACACGCAGACACACACACACACGCACACATATATACATGCATACACTTTCCCCCCACAGTCGTGCATTTATAAACATATAATACTCACTAAAAGCACAGGTATTACACATTTGGCTTACATATTTGTACATAAAGACTGGCCATTGGGTTTGGCTATATTATATATTGCACACACAAACACATTATATTGCCAAAAGTATTGAGACATCTGCCTTTAAACACATATGAACTTTAATGTCATCCCATTCTTAATGCATAGGCTTTATTACGGAGTTGGCCCACCCTTTGCAGCTATAACAGCTTCAACTCTTTTGGGAAGCCTGTTCACAAGGTTTAGAAGTGTGTTTATGGGAATTTTTGACCATTCTCAGATGACATCCTATCACAGTACCACTGTTGAATTCACTGAGCTCCAGAGAGCAATCCATTCTTTCACAAATGTTTGTAAAAGCAGTCTGCATGCCTGTAGGTCCTTGATTTTATACACCTGTGTCTATGGAGGTGATTGAAACACCGCAATTCAATAATTCATCACACCATGAAAAAATGTGACATAACCTTCATACTAACAGATTATTTGGAAGGTACGCCAGAAAGAAGACTTGTCTGTCAGTTAGCCACAAACATGAGTGCCTGGGATTTGCAAAACATTGCTTCAACTTTGACTGGAACCATGTTCTATAGTCTGATTAAACAAAAATGGAGTTTTTTGCCAATAAACATAAGAACATAAGAAATTTACAAAGAAGAGGAGGTCGTTCAGCACATCAAGCTCGTTTGGGGAGAACTTAACTAATAGTTCACAGTTATTGAAATCTTATCTAACTCTAATTTAAAGGAACCCAGGGTTTTAGCTTGCACTACATACACATATCAAAGTAGACATTTGGCTGAACAGCATCCAGACCCGTTAGAATCTTACATACTTGAATCATGTCCCCCCTTAATCTCCTCTGCTCGAGTCTGAACAGATTCAGCTCAGCTAACCTCTCCTCATAAGACATTCCTCTAAGACCAGGAATCATTCTCGTAGCCCTCCATTGCACTTTTTCTAAGGCAGCAATATCCTTCTTAAGGTATGGTGACCAAACCTGCACACAATATTCTAGATGGGGTCTTACCAAGGAATTATATAATTGTACTATCACCTCCCTACACTTAAACTCCACACACCGAGAGAGCATCCTATTGGCCTTTTTTTATTGCTTCCCCACACTGGGGAGAATGGGACATGGAAGCATCAACATATGCACCGAGGTCTTTCTCATAATCAGCTACCTTTATTTCAGTAGGACCCATAAAATACCTGTACTTTATATTTCTGCTCCCTCCATGGAGTACCTTACATTTATCTATGTTAAATTTCATCTGCCAGGTATCAGCCCAGTTGAAAATTTAATCAAGATCCCATTGTAGCTGCTGAGCCGCTAAATCAGTGTCTGCTACACCACCCACCTTGGTGTCATCTGCAAATTTAACCAGTTTACTGTATGTATTGTTGTCAATATCATTAATGTAAATTAGGAACAATAGTGGTCTTAAAATTGAACCCTGCGGTACCCCACTATGAACACAGGCCCACTGTGACATTGTACCTCTAATAACTACTCGCTGCTTCCTGTCAGTTAACCAGTTTTCGATCCAAGCTGCCACAGTTTCTAAAATCCCTGCAGCTTTGAGCTTAAGCAAGAGTCATTTGTGGGGGACAACATCAAAGGCCTTCTGGAAATCTAAGTAGATCACATTGTAGGCCTTTTTGTGATCAAAGCATTCTAGGTGCGTAAAAAAAAAAAAAGGATGGCTTTAATGAAAAGAACATTATAAATATGTAAAACTGTAAAATATGATGAGGTTCTGTGACGTTGTAGGGCTATTTATCCTCCAAAGGCCCTGTGAACCTTGTTAAGATGTTAACATGGCATTATGGACTCCATGAAATACCAGAACATCTTAAATAAAAATTTGGCTGCCTCTGCCAGGAAACTCAAACTTAGCCATCATTGGATCTTCCAGCAGGACAGTGATCCAAAGCACATGTCCAAATCAACATAAAACTGCTTAGCTGACCACAATATCAAGCTTCTGCCATGGCCATCTCAGTCCCCTGACCGGAACCCCACTGAAAATCTGTGGGCTGAGCTGAAGAGGAGAGTGCACAAGAGACGACCTAGAACCCTGGATGATCTGGAGAGATTCTGGAAAGAGGAATGGACTCAGATGCCCTGCATTCTCCAACACTATAAAATGTTATAGGAGAAGACTCCGTGCTGTTATACTGGCAAAGGGTGGTTTTACAAAGTACTAAATGCTGGGGTGTGCCAATAATTGTGACACAATTAATTACTGATGAAGGAATTGTTCTTCTTTGAATAGATTAACTTCAATTAAAGGTAGGATTTTTCTCGTTTTGTTAGTGTGAGATGAAGCTGCTTCACCGAAAGGTAGATTTTTTCTAACCCTTTTTACAAATCTTTACAAGGCGTGGCAATAATTGTAAAGGGTGCTCTGTACACAGTATGACAGGAAGAATATAAACACACATACATACGCGCGCACACACACACACATCGATTCACTCTGGAATCCTGCCCAAGGAGGCCACTAGTCAGACTCATAAATCAGACACGGGTCATGGTTGATTTCCGCTTAAATGGTCTGTTTGATAAATTAAATAAAAGGATTATAAATAACACTGGCCTGGGGGGAGGCCTCATGTGACCTGACGCCTTGCAGCCAAACCCTTGTGGACACATCTCTGATCAAAGCCACTAGCCGGCAGTACAAATGGGGTTTGGGAAGAGGCAGGCAGGCAGATTTATTATAAACCTACATTTAATGTGTGGGAAGGAATGGCTGCTTTGGATTCAGGGTTAAGCAGAATGTGTGCTACATGGTTCCTGACTGAGTGCCTTCATGTGCATTTAAGCAGATTAGGTGTGTTTAACAAAACACCAATGTTTCAATCAGCGATGACATTTCGGCGCCGGGCTCCTCATGACATTACCGTAAACCAGGTCAGCTCTGCTCTGATGCTCTGTCTGAGGAGTGCTGAATGCCACCCTCTAGTGGCCAAATGATTCAATGACGGTCAACCAAGAGTAGGAAATGTCCAAACGCTCAAGCACTCCACGAGGTTATTAAAAATCTAACCAACCTACACATACTGTTGTAACAACAATCATCCATCCCTGGACTGGGGGGCCACTGCCCTTAAGAATGCACTCATGAACAATCATGCTAAAATTACTTCCAAATGATTTAATGTTAACTGATAAAATTTTATTAATAAAATCTTGAATTATATCTTTTTTTATTTGAGAAGTGGATTTGTCTTTATGTCCCCCATTTAGAAGTATTCACTGATCCAGGTTAGGGTCACATGGGGTGGCTGGAGCCAATCACAGGCACAGCACAAGGCACAAGGCTGGCATGAGATGCCAATTCATTACACACGCAGACACACATACACAATAAGACCTGCCGATTACTGCAAGTGAATATCTATAGACTGTGGGAGGATCACTACATGGGAAAACAAGCAAACTCTACACACTCTGATCAGAGGCAGGATTATAACCCTTTGCCCTGGAGTTGTGAGGCACCAATGCCACCCCCTGGTTCACTGCATCACCACTGAATCTACAGACATCTGCTCCACCGATCACTGTGGCATATCAGATTGTTATCTGGGGCTCCCCCACAGATACGCCAGGTGCTTTAAATCCACAGGAACTGTATGACCCACAATCCTTTGCTGGAAGAGATGGCCCAGGAAGCGAGCCTTTAAAGTGATCTGCTCATTTAACAAACGCAGTGAGAGAAAGATCAAAGCCCACAATATCAGATGTTTAATGGACACCTTAGGAGTGCACAGCCTGTCTTTTCCACCGCAGCTTATATAGAGTGTATATGCCCAGCTTGATAGGTACTCCCTCTGTACACTGTAAATTACACGTGTGTGAAAACATTACACTACCACCGGTCATTGTACTGCTAACCTTTTTGCACATTAATTAAGGATAATTTTTTATTACTCCATGTTAAATGTTCATCACCCTCCTTTATCTTTTTTAACCTTATGTTCCCTGTTACTGGTCTTGGAGTCGGGCGACCAAGCATTTCACTGCAAACTGTACCGAGTATAACTGTGACAAATAATGCTTTTTTTTTTTTGTTCCTCTAGCTACAGTCCGCGAAAAGACCCCACTCGTTCCCACCCTCCAGTGACCCTGTCTGTGTTTAAATTCCCCTGGCCCAGCTTCTAGACGCATATCTGTCTCTCTACAGATTCCTTTGCAACTGATAGTGTCTGTCCATCCATCCCATTCCATGTGTGCCCATGTTCTTATGTCTGCAGTATGTCCATGTGTCAAGGAAGATATAGGGGTATTTGGAAACACTCACACACACACAACATGGCATGGTAGGGCTATCAGAGACACAATATGTATGTCTTTGTCCCCCCACCTTGTTCAGGGTGATAATGGCTTCACTCTCCAGCCCCGTGATGTTAAAGGTGTCACCCCCCTCGGAGTCAAGGATGCTGAACTCCAACTTGGCGTTCTCCCCCAGGTCCGGGTCAGTCGCCGAGAGTCGGCCCACTTCTGCTCCAGGCAAGGCCAGCTCCGACACCGAGAAAGACCAGGAATCTGTGAGGACGAGGCACGGATATCAAATCAGAAGCACATTTCCCTTTAGCGTTCATCCTCCCAAGCACTGATCAAATACCACATTGGAGATTGGCTTGAGAAATGGCTGAGCTTAAGTTAAAGCTTGATCAAAGATTCATCTCCTTTCAGGACGGGAAGTCTGAGTAGCTAACAATGCCATTCGGACTCCCAGAGATATTTTAGATTCATTTCTTTCCTCTCTTGTTCATTTTCCCCTCACATATGTCTGCATGACATTAATTTCCCATTAACCAGGTGAATATCCATGAATAAATAAACAAGCTGAAGTCTGCCTTTTTTGGAACTTGAGCTCAGCCCCTGACACCATCTGTCTACGGTCTGTAGGCCACAAGAGCAGGCTGCAGTGAATTGGCAGCTTCTGTCAGCGCGCGGCTTGTCATCAGTACTGAGGTCTCCGTATCAGTCCAGCTGCTTTCGAAATCAAGCGGAGACTGTGGAAAATAAGATGGGTTATTCGCACTGCCCCAGGTGAATGTCTGTGCTGATTGGTCTCCATGGTGACACACACTTTGGCTAATTGACTGGGCACTGGCCGCCTGGCTCTGGAAGGGTTTATCTTACGAGAACATAAGGCAAGCTTGCGGTAAACGCTCCCTCCCGCTCGACTCTCTTTGGCGCGCCCCCACCCACCCCCCGGCCCCTTAAGGATGGAGTGAGATTCCAAGTTTTTGCAGTGTGACACGGGCAAATAGAGCAGGACACTGGATCTAAGCTCAGAATATAAATACGACGGAAATTTGCTTTTTATTTCCGAAAAAGGCCCAGGGGACGGGTTTTTCTTCACACACACGGACACAGAAAAGTAGCAGCATAAGACGTTTATGTTTATGTATGTTATTGTCATTTGTGTTCATTATTGATTAATTTACTGCGAATACCTGTTCCATTCCCAGTGAGGATGCTGATTATCACTGCTAATTAAAATCACAGCACTGCACTTCAAGTAGTGGCATAAATTATTTTATAATATTACTTTCATAATTTCATATTATTAATCTTCAGTCACATATTGCCCCTGGAGGCTTAAGCCTATAAAATAAATACTGTGTTGAATTTTAACTATTTTCTAATTAATATCTTAACTAGCCAAATTCTTTGCTGCCTTGTAATTAACTGATGACCTGGAGTGGCAAAAATTTAGTGCACGTTCCCAGACCCAGAAACATTTTAGCTAACTTGTTTCCTCGGCAAAGTGCAGTAAAACCTCATTATTAAAAACCCATTTGTTATACAGACTTAATAATTTATTGCATTCAGGATCACGCCTGTAAATAAAAAAAGGAAAAAAAAAAACTTCAAAAGGGCAATGAGCATTAACATCCAAAAAAATAATAACCCAAAGCAACAGAGTTTAATAATGCATCAAAATCACAGGATCACCACCACTGGCATGCACAAACACATTCACTGTAGACGGGTCTGTGTGCACGTACGGGCATTTGGTGTGTGGGTGTGCGTGCGTGTGTGTGTGTGTGTGTGTGTGTGTGTTTTAAAAAAAGAAAAACAAAAATTGTGCCTCTGGTTTTGGTTTCCTTCCTGTAGGGATCTCTAAATAAGCAGGAGACCTGTAGGTTCCCTCATTAAAAGAGAAGACACATCCTACAAGTCCTTCACAATCAAGGTCTTCATCCCAGCGAAGATTCGGGCCTTCAAAATAGCAAAAAGAGAACCACTCTCATCGGCACCTCTAAATCCGTCACCTTCCCCCCTCACCTTCTAGATAACAGAATCAATTTTACAAACACAGTCATTTGCAGCCGGCTGATTGGCCCCCTGCCTCCACCCTACCCCCCACAGTTTACCGTGATTGGCTCGCACATCTACCGGGAGCACGGCAAGCGACAGCGCCGTTTTCTTATAAAGAAAATAAATGAAAGCGTGTGCTTTGAAATCAAAAGCAGGACTCAGCTCGGATCCCTACGTTTATACATTTGCTTGTTTGTTTTCTTTCTGGTTGCTCTCTCTTCTTCTCTGTGTCTATTTAGATTTTGGGGCAGCGCAGTGATAGCGAGCAATGAATTGATTTCCTTCCCTTTGGGGAGACGTGTGAGATCAATCTAGAGGAGCCCCTGGCTCAAAGGCAGACTTATCACACCCACCCTCACAGGCACACACCCTCCACCCAACCTCAACCCTCAAGACCTTGTCAGTAATGCTCCTGGACATCGACTCAGTGGTGCCCCTCTTTGACCGAATTGGTCATTACGTGAGAGCAAAACAGATGGGATAAAAAGGAATAAACACAAAGGATATTGGAGTGAGTGTTAATGTCTTTTCTTTTTTGGGGGGGGGGTTTAATTTGTTTAAGCTGTGAGAAAGGAGACACGCAGTCATGTTCCGGAAAAGTGCAGAGCTCGCTAAAAGCCAGCATGTGATGAACACGGGCATGAAATCTGCACGCCTTCAAATGCGGCAAGGAGATGAGACTGAGCACCACCCGGGGGGGGAGGGATTACTGTGGGTGTGAAGGGTGGGGGGGGGCAGGAATAGCAGAATAACAAAAGTGAGGAAGACAGGAGAGAGACATTCCCATCGGCTGAAACGCAGCTGAACCCAATTCCGATACAATTCCCCCATCATTTGGTTGAAAAGCCCCCAAGATGGGTGTGACAATGCCCAGCCCAAGGTGTAAATGAGCTATGCGGATGTTTAGGGCTTGCAGGCCACTAGGGAAGCCCACAAGAGGGGCCATTATTCATACACATGAGCTAACCTTATTAGCCGATGATGTGTTTTGAATCAGTGAATGATAGAGAAGGGGGGCAATTAGCATCCAGCTAGCGTCAGTGGTCTTGTGGCCCCGTCCCTGGTTTAGTATCATTGGCTCGCATTGAATGATAAACCCCAAATCTCTGTGGTCACCTCTCCTGTGTGTTGTCCAGGGCCGGGCCAAGGAACCAGCAAACTAAGCGGCTGCCTAGGGCCCAGTGGCCACCAGGGGGCCCCCTACATGATCAGCCAGTCAGAATGGGAAGGAAGATGACAAATGACAATTAGGCTAATTCAATTTTGCTTAGGGCCCCGAAAAGTGTTAGGCCAGCCCTATGTGTGGATGTGTGCTCACCCTGCATCACTGAACAAGAATAATGGCAATAAAGTGATGTTACGCCGTGGAAATATGGTGTGTAAGGGCAGCTGGAAGTATACAGGCTTCATTTATTTTAGTGTGTGTTATGTGTGTGTGCGTGTGTGTGTGTTTTATTATTCATGCATAATTGCGCTTTCCTGCACCGTTTCTCCTCCGAGCTGCCGAACCCTCATCCACATGTTTGCAGTGCAAGTCCAGGCTGCTCGTGTTCCAGCTCTGCCCTTGGGATCTAATCGCCCGCCGCGATTCGAATTAATCTCAGGTGCTCCAGGGTTACAGCAGCAACATTACAGGGACAGAGCCGATAACAGCGGCCGTTTACAGCAAAGGCCATGCTCAGCATTTAAGGATTTGATGTCTTTACAAGGTGGACTCAGCAAGGGAGTCCCGGTCACTGCGGCTGGTGAGGCCGTTTTGTGAGACACGTAGATTGAGATTTGGTCAGCTGTCCTTGTCAGGGGAGCATACAGAGGTGGGGCCGTGGGGGATGGATGATAATTGGCCCGCTCCCCAGTCACTCATCAATTCAAAGCATATCATTGGCTAATGATAAGGTAGGCCCCACTCTGTGAATTGCACCTTCTTTTATGCCCCCACTTTACATAATCCTAGAACCATACTATACTAAATGGAGGAGAGTCTTGAAAAGCCCAGTCTACCCTCAAGGAGACGGACTGAGCAGCAGCCCTTGCTGGCAGGCCGAGCTGGAAATAGAAACTCCTTGTTGAATGTGGCACTGCTTGTTTGACCTACTAGCAGAAGATCAATATTGCATCATCCATGTCACCATCCAGCCATGCTAAGACCATCACAACACCTACCCCCCAAGGTGATAAATGAAATGGGATAGTATACCCGGGGAGTGACATCCACATTTTTTATTTCCGGCAACGCATAACACCTGATTTTGTAAACAGTGTTAAAGTTGTGCCACATAAAAGTGCTGGAGGCATGGTGGTAGATGAGATCCCTCACTGCTCCATGGGCGACAGACCTCTGATTTTACCCTCTATAAAGCCGGCTGCGTCCGCACTTACCCGTGACGAGACTCCGGGGAGGATAATTTAGCGGAAGTGTGCGCTATGCAACTCGGTAGAATTCATCAGGAGGGCCGAGCTTCACGGTCGGATACAAAATAAAAGAACATTTTAAAGCAGAACCGCCTTACTTTTATTAAGACCTATCCTCTGTTCCAGAAAAGAGGATTTGCCTTTTCCAGGACCAGAGAAGAGTGCTAATCTGTTGGTATCTGAAAGTTGAGACTGTGGAGTGCGCTTCCCGAAAACTCAAGATGAACACCCCACTAGCGAAAAGCCCTACTACCTTATTCGCCCCAGAAGAAGAAATAACGATATGACCTACAGGTCTTTTGTGCATCTGTTGTGTCTCGTCAACGAAAAAAAAAAAATACAGTCTCTATGTATTATGTGAGCCATACAGCCTGGAAACAGTGAAACTCCCTCAGGAATTTGCCAACGGTGGTATCAGAGCCAAAAACTCCTACACCACATCATCACTACAGGTGGGGAGCCTGCAAAGATGAACACAAAGCCAACAAGCAAACCAAGTTAAGGCATCTGGGCCACAAACGAGGACTGAGACAGCCTGGGAGAACCGCCACACATCCGTCTACTAAGCAAAACACTTGTTCTTCACCTGGGTGATACGCAGGCCATGTTTTCATGTTTCTTTGGTGCGCTCACTTAATGTGGAGTGTTCCTGGTTCAACTGCGTAGGCGAAACATCACGTCTAGTACCATTTTTAATTTAAATTTCACCGCTCACGATTGGCGTTGTAACTGTTATTAAGATCATTGTGACTTTCTGACACTGCCTTATCATCATAATTATTAGTTCCCCCAAATTATGCACAGCTATGAAGTAATGTGAGAGAGGTTATAGGGAAACATCCTATGTATCAGATGTTTACGGCTTCATTTTATGGTCTTCCAAGGCAGAAACTGGCAGGCATTTTGGATGAAGTATTAGTTTAGATGAGGGCGAGACGGGTGATAAAACAAGACATCATTGCTAATTTTTTAAAGTGGATCCCATATCAGCATCTCCATGGACATTATCTCCTGTAATGCTGCTCATTACTTTGGGGGCCTCATCCATCTACAGAGAGCCACCATGTAAGCCAACCAGAAGCATCACTGTTCTACTGCAAACCCAAGGTGTTAACTAACCAGAAGCATCACTGACCTACTGCAAACCCAAGGTGTTAACTAATCAGAAGCATCACCGATCTACTGCAAACCCAAGGTGTTAACTAACCAGAAGCATCACTGACCTACTGCAAACCCAAGGTGTTAACTAACCAGAAGTATCACTGACCTACTGCAAACCCAAGGTGTTAACTAACCAGAAGCATCACTGATCTACTGCAAACCCAAGGTGTTAACTAACCAGAAGCATCACTGATCTACTGCAAACCCAAGGTGTTAACTAACCAGAA
>JABFEA020000085.1:19228892-19240315 GCA_019775915.2 Cyphomyrus plagiostoma
ATATACAGCATGATTTTTTCCCCATTGAGATCTGATGTGTTTTCAAAGCGTTCCTTTAATTTTTTTGAGCAGTGTATGTAGCCTTCATAGGCGTATAAATGTGGGCAATATCTGGGTCGCTTAACAGATGCTGTTCACTGTATATTCAAATTAGTGTGTCAGTGCCAACCCATACATTTATATTTTATTTAATTTAGCAACACAGAAGCAGGAACGCAGGGTCAGACAGCTCCTAGAAGGTTGGGGGTAAAGGGCTTTGCTCAAGGGCCCAGCAGCGACATCAATGTGCCGAAACTGGGATTTGAACCAGCGCCCTTCTGATCAGGGGTACCTAACTCACTGAGCCACATGCAGCACTCCCCAAGATGTGATGGACCTCCGGATCTTCAGTGTATCTGCGGACAGCAACACCTGCGATTATGTCCAGCTTTCTGAGTATTAGTGACCCAGAAGGTATAAGCATGACTCTATACACAAATACGGCATCCACACAGATATGACCTCATTTTGAGGTGGTGGCCGTTCACAGGATGCTGACGATGTCAGCCGGGGGGGTGCCATGCGGTGAGGATGGGGGGGCACAGTCATGCTGCCTGACATCAATGTAAAGACGGAGGGACTGTTCAGCAGATGGACTGATCCACAGGGGCCCCTGGCTCTCGACGGTCACTAAACACGCGTGTGTGCATGTGCACGAGTGGGAGTCTAGCGGCTGGTACCCAACAGGCTGCGGGCGGCCAGCAGAGCCGGCAGTGGAGAGTACAGTCACAGCTGAGAGGGCTCGCTGTCAGCAGGCAACGGCCGCCTCAGCCACAGCCTGTGTCCCCTGAGCGGCCGGTTTGTTTGGAATGACGGCCCCATGCGACAAAGTGCTGGATCGGGCAGCGGCGGGCGACAGGCGTGGAGAGGCGAACGATGGGATGGGGGGGGAGGATGATAGAGGGGGAAGGTACCACTGGCATCTGCTGCTGCTGCTGAAATGAGGTTGAGTCTATATGAGTGCATGTGTGTGCGTGCATGTGTGTGCGTGCATGTGTGTGTGTGCACATGTGTGTGTGCATCCGTGTGTGCGCGCATGTGTGTGTGCGTTCATGTGTGTGTGCACGTGTGTGTGCGCACGTGTGTGTGTGCATTTGTGTGCGCGTCCGTGTGTGTGCACGTGTGTGTGCACGTGTGTGTGCGTGCATGTGTGTGTACAAACCGAGAGGTTCCGCATTCACTCTCCTTCACTTTTCAGATCAAGTTCCCTGCGGCTTAATCTAATCAGAAGCAAGAATCTCATTTCATCATGCAGAACTCTCCTCCTAAAGTATGTACACACAGATGCGACATGCAGATAAACAGATACACGTCTCTGACACACGTGCACAGGGTCTCTCTCCCTGTCACACTCAAACCACACACACACACACACGCGCACACACACACACACACACGTGCACACACAGAATGCAGAAACACACTCGCCAGCATGCCGAAATACAGACACACAGATAATTATATTTCTGTCTGAAGGAAAGTTCTCCTTCTCTCTCATTTTAATAGAGTTAATAATTCACAACACCAACAAAACTGTTGAAAACTTATAATAAATGTGGCAAAATATGACTTAAACTTTAATGTTTTTAAAGCAGGAAACCACAGAAATACAGCACTGACTTTGTGGGGACTTCTCTCCAAATTATTCACAAAGTTAGCAAACCCTATTGACACACATTCAAGGCCTCCCTACATCCAGCTCGTCCCTCACTCTTCTCTCCGTTGTCCTCAGCCTTTTTCACACACTCCCCCGAAGGACATAGTACTGTTCATCATACTCTCTCTCCTTCTCCCAGTCACTCTCTCTGTCTCATGCAACAAATTAAATAATCGTCCATACAAGATTACTCCTCTATCAGTCCCCAAGGAAATGAATGAACAATACTCCTGACCCAAAGCAATGCAGCTTGACCCTCTTCCTGTCATCTCTCTGTGGTCTTAGGAGATGTTTCATCTGCTGCTCTGCAGTGCTGTCCTTCAAGAAGTCCATTTTCCTGCTTGTCCTTTAGCAGGTCAGCTGGACCTTTCACACATTAATTATACGAAAGCTTCAGCCAACTGCATCCTCTGTTAGTAAAATAACCCTTGGTAGGTCAGTTATATAAACGGTTCAGCTAACTAGATGCCGTATAAGTCACATATACTAAAGCTTCAGCCAACTGCATCCTCTGTTAGTGAAACAACCCTTGGTAAGTCAGTTATATCCACCTGAGACCCCACCCATTGCAATGGACATTTTGTTTTTGCATTTATCTTTTCATTGATGTATGAAAACATATTTATTCCTGTTGTGCACTAAAGAGGACATGCTGTGAAATTAAACATAAAAATAATTTTGAAGAAATCTAAATTGCAAGATGTCTTATTTCCCCAAAGACAAATAACCTACAATTGAAGGACACTTCTCTCCTTGGGTCTCAGGAGGTTATAAAAGCTTCAGCCAACTGCAACCTCTTTAAGTCAAATAACCCTTCGTAGGTCAATTATATAAAAGCTTTAGCTAACTAAATTCTGTATAACTTACATATATAATAGCTTCAGCCAATTTGACCAGTAGTAAGTTAACCTATAAGTAAGTTAACCTAGTAAGTCACCTATAAAAAGCATTCGTCTAATGAACCCTCTCTAAGTCAACTATGTGGAAGCTTCAACCAAGTGGGTGCTGTATAAGTCACCTATACAAAAGCTTCAGGCAAAATATACATGATATCACTGAGAGCAGGGCAGCGTTCCATGAAGCATCGGATTTAAGGTGAGCTAAATGTAAGTGAACGAAAATAAAGCACGTTTAGCACAGACCCCCCAGCGCAGCAGCTAAAGCAGCACTCACTCTGGGTGAAGCGAGGAGGGTTGTCGTTCACGTCGCTCAGCCACACTGTCACCGTGGTCGTCCCTGACAGCCCACCCAGGTGACCTCCCATATCCTTGGCCTGCAGCACCACCAGGTATTGGTCCTGGGTCTCGCGGTCCATGTCGGGCACAGCCGTACGGAGGATGCCTGTGGGGGTGGGAAATGGGAACGTCGTGCAGTAATATCAGCCTTGATAATGCAAACAAGCACAGGGCTGGATAAAATCAATCCGCCGTGCTGGTTTGTTTTGGCAAACATGAACGCTTCTGTGCTTAATTTAACGAAACATGCTCTGAATTCGAATTGAACCTCGAGGTACAATTAGGTGCAGAAAGTCAGAGGTGGTATATAGCAAGATGAAGAGGTATAAACCTGATCATAGGGTAATATACAGACAAAGCAAGAAGTGGGACTGATAACAGGGTTGGTTAGAGACAAAGGGTGGACACAGAAAAAGGAAGAGCCTGACCAGAGAGTCAAATACAGACAGAGGAAAAGGCGGAGCCTGACCAGAGAGTCAAATACAAACAGAGGGAAAGGCGGAGCCTGATCAGAGAGTCAAACACAGACAGAGGGAAAGGCGGAGCCTGATCAGAGAGTCAAATACAGAGAAAGAGGCAGAGCTTGACCAGAGAGTCAAATACAGACAGAGGAAAAGGCGGAGCCTGACCAGAGAGTCAAATTCAAACAGAGGGAAAGGCGGAGCCTGATCAGAGAGTCAAATACAGAGGAAGAAGCAGAGCTTGACCAGAGAGTCAAATACAGACAGAGGAAAAGGCGGGAGCCTGACCAGTTTGTGGATCCACAGAGAAGTACTCCTGGCCCTGGGTGAGCGTGTACACCAGCCTGGCACTATTCCCGTAGGTGGGATCGTCTGCGTCTGTTGCCGTCACCTGGATGATGGATGTACCTGAAAAACAGTAGGCTGCAGTGATGAGAGTGTGAATTCAGCAGAGCGTCTGACCCCACAGGACCAGTCAATAGGGAGGATAGGCAAGCGGGGCATTCAACCTTTCAATTCCCCCCCCCAAACCCTGAATCAAAGCCAGAAAAATGAGCCGCATCCCAGATATACTTGTCATTTTCAAGATATCTGTACCTATACAGCACAGGTGTCAGACTCCAGTCCTGGGGGGCAAGAGCCCTGCACACCTGATTCAGCTCCTTGTGCTAATTACCACACAGCTCTTGAGTTGAATCATTTGTGGTAGAACAGGAAAAGAACTGAGCTACACAGGGCTCCGGGTCTCCAGGACTGCAGTTTGACACCCCTGCCATACAGGTATCGATACATGATCTGCAAAAGGTGAGATGACAAATGAAATAAAGTGAAGCAGATTGTAGAGCCCTCCTCTGCCTCCGGGGGCCCTGTACATCCAGTATGAATTTTAATTAGTATCTGACTGACACATTGGATTCTAATAGTGTTACAGACTGTTCAAACAACAAATTTGACATAAAATGGCAAAGGGAGTGACCAGCCTAAGATTAGCTAGCTGAGCATCTCTGACCGTAACAGCTTATTTATCATTATAAATCACACCATAAATATCAACCTCACTTGTACAAAAATATAGTTAAAATAGGCGTCTAAACAACACACTACATTTATTATTAGAAAACATTCACTGCGTCTATAAATCACTCTGGTGTGGCTGGTAACTGCATTTTGTGGCTATACAAGCTGGCTTGGCTTGTAAGTCCGACAAACAGATCTGTGTGGACCACGCGCCTTACAAGAGCCGCCGGTCTTCGTCTGTTTGCTTACTTGTTTGTTTTGTTACTCATTCCGAACGACCACAGCAGGACAAACGAGGACAACTTATCAAACCATTCAGGCTCTCCACATGCCAGAAATGCCAAGAAAGGGAGATTCCAGCAAACCCGCTGTTCGTGCATTATTAAAAACCTTCCCTTGTGTTTCTATACAGCCATTTGTCTTTTATATTACGCTTTCAGTTATATGTTATTGATTTGAACATCTTCACGTATCGTGAAAATGCTTAAGTTACAACCTAAATATACTAAAAATGTATCATATAAAATTCATTTTAAAAAGACTTACAGGTATTATTATTTTAATATTTTTTGCTATTCTAAAGCTTTCAACTGAGATTATTTTATGTGACCCAAGGTGTAAATACAAAGTACTCACAGAAGACGGACCCCCCCCCCCCCCCCAGGTGAAAAAGTATCCTTCTCCTTCACACACAGGAAATTCTGTATGGGTTATTTAAGTTGGGGGACATAAGAGGAGATATATTTAATACAGATGGGAACCTTTGGTTAGCCAGCATGTTTAAAATTGGTGAGTGCCAGGGGATGGGACACTCGGGGGGGCAGTCAGTGTTCAGCTGGGGAGAATGTCCCTCTGATCCCACAGCTGTACACACCCCCAACTTCACAGTAGGGGGCAACCTAAAAACGGAAAGGAGGGGGGTAGGATTAATGACAGTGACACATGTCCCTGGCAAAGCTTTGGGGGGGAGCGGGGGCACGATGACAAAGACGATAAGCATGTCCGACGAGGACAGGAACACAGTCACACTGACTGACCGAATATTACATGCATACAGGCGACTTCCACGTATCCTTAAAATTGAAGCACCATTCAACGAAATGCATTAAGTTATCAAAGTTTAGCTCAGCACGGAAAAGTGAACAGTGAGTCATTAATTGCAAGTTTGAGAAAGGTAGCAAAAGGATGTGGGCAGATCTAGCTGACAGCGGTACAGCGAAGATGCACAATGCCTGCCGCCATCCGGGCAGAGTCACGTTCCGCTTCCTCGTTCATTATCCAATCACTCTCCATGCCTGTTTGCTCTCATTTAAATCTGTGTTTGGATTACACTCCTCCAGCCGTGAGCTGGAGCCTAGCAGAATATAAACAGCACGGTAAAGACAACTGCAGCTAGACACGCACCTCGGAGACTGTCTACCACGTACTTAATTATGTTCGAATTTGCTGCGTAGTTAACTTTACATTTTTTAGCATTTGTATGTTTTTTTTTCCAAACCACATCGCCATGGCTGATGACTAATTACATACTGGGATCTGTAAAATTTATCAGTAGCAAAGACTTAAAAGCATTTCTGAACTGATGGGTTTTTAAACTCTGCCCATAAGTTTAACGACCCTTCTTTCGCACTCGACAGGGGATCTTGGGATTGGTCGCCAGACCCTGTAGTGCACTGGGGGCAAGCGCCTGACAAAGCTGTCACCTGCAAGGGGTTTGTGGCACATCCTGCCGATAAACGAAATCCGTCCTGGCAGTGGTACAGAGCAGGACGAGGTTAATGTAGATCCGGAGTGGAGCACAGTGAAGTGAGCAGTGTCAGTGCAGCTGTTAACTGGCCCTCGCCCGCCTTTCCCCCTTCGAGACAGATGATGCATCCTTCCCAGCATGCCGTGTTTTAGACGCAGATATGCAGGCCTGGCGGGGCAGCTCCGCGGACGTCAAGCTGCACAGAGACAGTGCCAAGAGGCTCATGAAGACATCCAGGAAGGAGGGAGGGGCCGCGTCCCCGCTGTTGTTATGCCGACAGGTCGCCTTATACGGCATGAGGCATCTCTACTCACGCGCAGAGTAATAACTGCTCTTCCAGATTCTGCCCATCTGCCAAAGTTTCGCTTCTTTTAAAACAACTTACAAATAAGCTATTTTCACAACACCGAGAGAACTGGATGTTTGTGCTGGCGAAAAAAAAACAGCTGGGGGCGCCATGGAGTCTGAGGGAGCCTGCTGATGTGGGGGGCTGGCTGGGAACGGGAAAGCAGAGGCGAGTGGCACATGGCTAGCCACGGGCAGTGCAGCATTCATAAACCCGCCCGCAGTGAGCCAGCAGCCGTAGGTTCAAGTTACAGCAACTGCAGTAAGAGACACGCCGTAACCAACGGCAACACCAATCTCACTCCTGCCCACTTTGGGTCTATCAGTTGTGACCAGGATCCTTGATCACCCCTCTCTTACTCCCACTCCAGTCATCCTCCTCTCTTTTTCGTTCTCACTTCAATCCGTGCCTCCTTTTCCAACCCTCTGTTAGTCCGTTCCATCTGCCTCACAAAATTCTTCTTTTTCCACCTTCCCTGGCCCCCTTCTGTTGGTATATCTGTGGATATACATTTTAACTTTTACACCCTTTTTATCTTTCCCTGACGCCCCCTCATCATTCCCCATCCTCACATCCACCCCCAGTTAACAGGCAGTCCGGCTGTAGAAAACAACCTCTTTGCTTTTCTTTCCAAGCTTCCCAAACAAAATCAAGCTTTCCCAATGAATCAAAGGCTACCAGTCTCAAAACTGAAAAAACAATCAAGAAAACATAATCAGTGAAAATGGAAACTACATTTCCCATGAGCCACTGCTTGGCATCTCAGAGGGGACAGTGGATTTGCAGAGCAGCTGTTGTTTTCTCACATCAAAGCACTGGATGGATCATAGAAAGAGAAGAAAAGAAAGAGACTCGAGATAGAGGGAGCATGAAGGGGGGGGGAGTTTGAGTCTAGAGATGCACTGCAATACTATTTTTATATAGTTATTGTTTTGATTGAACTGTACTGTTGTGAACTTTGCCATTCTGTAGTCTGCGAGAAGGCTGTGCAAAGAATAAAATTTGAATTGAATTTGGGTTTAATTCAAATTTAATTTGAATTTGAATTGCATTTGATTACCTGAACCCCAAGGTTTAACCATGCTGATGTGATTGTATAACAATACAAAATATTTAAACTGTATGTGGAAGTTACCCTATGCAATGCTGCCTGTGATCTGGCACTAACAGCCCATCTGGGAATTGAATCTGGGATGAAAACAAACCTAACACATGTGGGCGGATTCCTGCACCATGTGGAGCCTTATTTCACATGGAGAGTCACGTTACTGAAGCAAAAACACAATCTCTTTGTATGTCACCAAAAACGACAGCTATAAAAAGCTCTACAGACTTCGAGGTAGTGACATCGCTATGGCGATTATTATTTCATATCCTAAAATTAAATCTAAAATGAATCTCAGAGAATTAAGTGCACTTATTCCTTGATATATGAGTGTGTAAATTTGGCAGAAAACAGGGAGTAGCTCTGGGTGGTGATTAAACATCCTGGCATTGTCCAGACAAATGAATCGCTCACAGATGTAATCCACTCCACGGCCTCCAACATCACCTCGTTACCGAGAGCAATGGCTTGGCACAGGGGACGGGGTAACTTAAGTTCATAGCTGTCCTTTTTTTCCTGTATAAAGTACAGGCCATTTCGAAAGGCAGCCCTAACTTTCAAGAGCAGAAAGGCACTCAGTGGCTTCTCTGTGATATAAGGAGTGGGGGCCACAGTAGCAGATCAAATGGCACGTCAGCCAAATCCAAGCCCCAGTCAAGCCAGCTGTGCATCGGAGGCTCCACATGTGTACCAGCAAGGCCAGATGTGCACTGTGATGGAAAGAGCTGCCTTGAGCGAATAATTTATTATGAATTTCTACAGAAAACATGTTGGGGGGGGGGAAGTGATGAGAAATTAAATATATTTCGTAAGATGAGTGAGTCACCTTGAATGAAAGGGTCTGTTATGGAAAAACTAAACAGCAGAATACTGAAACAGGGGAGAGAGATAGAGACTTGACTTTTAAAAACTCTTTATTAACAGACTGAGACAGACAGAAGAATAAAGACAGAGTGGCTGAGACAGAGAGAGACAGAGAGGCTGAGAGAGAGACAGACAGAGAGAGGTCAAGAGAGAGGGGGGAATGTTAGAGGGAGAATAGAGAGAAACAGAGGACAGGGAATAGGGACAGAAGAGAAAGAGTGAGAGTGGAAGGGAGACACTGAAACACTGTATGGAGGGATAGAGAGAGGAAGAGAAGGGTATAGGGGAACTGGAGAGAAACAAAGGGAGAGAAAAAAGAGCAGGACATAGAGAGAGAGGGACTAGAGGATGACAGAAGGTCAGGGGGAAGAGAGGACAGGAGAGCATTACCGTGGCTGGCAGTGATCATTATGGCCACTCTGTGCTCAGTGGTGTGAGGCAGGAGTGGCAGGGTGTGGGTGGGAGAGAAGCATACGCAACAGGCCTATGGCGCCCCCACCTGGAGCACACAGGCAAGGCACTCACAGGAAACCTTTTAGGCCCATTATTTACCCTCACATAATGGATGCTGTATTTTTGGGTGCGGTTATTACCTATGTTGGCCATCTCGGGTATGGTGGCGATGTAGGGCCCGTCCTGGAAGATGGGCGGATTGTCGTTGATGTCCTGCACGCGGATGATGAACTGGGAGGAGGGCTCCAGGGCGCGCTCCGTCTGGCGGTCCGTCGCCGTGGCGATGAGTCGGTACTCATCCTTCTCCTCCCTGTCCAGCGGCTTGGTGACGTGGATGTTGCCGGTCTTCTCGTCGATGACAAACACTGAGCCGGCCCCCTCCCCCCGCAGCATGTACTTGGTGCGCCCGTCACCCCTGTCCATGTCTGTGCGCAGCTGTGGGGGGGGTGAAAACAGATCTCATTCCTATAAATGCATCTATCAGTCAGTCAACCTGTGCTTAAGTATAGTGTTTTCGCAAATGGCCCGATAGAAATGGGCGACAGATTACGGAAAAGATATCTAAATACAAAAAAAAATAAACGCACGCGATTTGCCAATATGGAGGGAACGATTCCCCGAAACACACGCCAGAAAGAGGAGGCAGAGAATTAGAGGAAGCGGGATCTGTCCGCGGCATGATGGCGGACGAACCAGCCTGCAGACTGTGCCCGATATTGACTGGGAACTTAGCGGCTTGCGGGCCCAGCCAGCAGCTTGTCGGAAGCGTTTAAAGTAAACGAGAAAAGCAGAGGCGCACAATTTATCAGTGCTGATATAAGTGGGGGGAAACAGCCCAGCACTGCCCTTTATCCAGCCGTGCAGACACCCTCTGCGTTTAATCTACGCTCCGTGGGGATGATATGGACTGCGCCTGGACTTACTTCATGCTGCTGGGTCTTACTCTAGCTTTTCACGCCCACCACCTCTCAAAGCTCACTTATAAATGACGGACGTTAACCAGCCACTCCACGAGATCAATAAAGTCCTCCCGTTCCCCACGTCTGCAGAGTCTCTGCGACTTTCTTTATTCTTTATTCGATCTCCTTTTGGTTCCCGGCCATAACCGGGAGCAGAAAAGAAAAAAAAAAAAAAAAACAGATGAGGACACCGGGAATGAGTACATCCACGAGATAACCTGAATTTACCCACGTTTCAAAAACATGCCACTGAGTGACGAATGACTTTGTCTACGTGGTAACGTGCTGGGCCTGCACGCTGCTGACAGCTCAATACTTCACAGAGCACCGCAGCCTGAGGGGCCGCGAGGCAGCCAGAGCACCGCGGTTAAATAAACAAAAACTGCGTGTGTTCTCACCATACTCAATTATTTTAGGCCTGCCAAGCTAATTACAGAGTCTGCAACCAGGCCTGGAGGGATGATCCCCGAGTTTACGTCCAGGTCTGCCGAGTCGATCACAGATCACAATCATGTTTGAGCAATCACACGACATATCACAGTTACACATCAGAACGCCCCGCCAGGTAAAAGAAGCTAATCGCCGAATCCAACATCAGACTAACCACATGGTCGAAGTGGCAGTCTCAGCCAGTTGATCACAGAGCCTATAACCAGGCCTGCTCAGACGATCAGTGATGAACCTTAGATCACCTAGCATGGTGCCAGGATTCAGGATTCCAGGCTCTAGGAGCAAGCAGCAGGTGCTCAAGTAGAGAGCAATTAGCCAAAACCGAAATATAAAACCAAGCCTCGTCATCAGCAAGCCAGTAAAGGAGATTGGGGAAATTCGCCGTGCCCCTGGTGTGGGCTGGGACTGAGCGGCCATCTATCCTCCCCCTACGTGCTGCTCCCGCATGGTGGTAGGTGGGGCCCTGGGCCCCAGGACACGTGTGCAGGCGTGTGGTGCTGTGTGTAGCTGTTTATCTATAAAACTCAAAGTCACTTTGAGCCCAAGCATTAGCTATGTAATACGCCTATATGAATTACTGGACTGATCACCTATCTGTCATTGATATAAATCATAATATGATAAAGATCGGCCCCTCTGTAAGACTTACGTCCCCCATCATAAAAAAAAACCTTAGGATCACCTATAATTTGACCAATGCAGGATCAGTTCCATAGCATGATTTATTCCGGGACCAGCGAGTTTCAGGTTTCAAGCCGATATTCTTAACAGCTACACCCCCTTCTGGCCCTGAGTGGCACAGCAGATATATTTTGCCGAAGCGATTCAGGACAGGAACATAATTCAGATGGCAGAACTGCAAGCTGTCCAGAGACTCCTGGAGTCCTGTGCTCTTGTGCCCTGCCACCAGAAAGCGGAGTGAATTAGAAGCCCTGCAAGCCTGACACAGCGGAAAGCGCCACTGTGAAATATACTCACAAGGGATTAAATATATATACCGTGAAACTTTCCCTTAAAATTCAGAGACTGCCAAAAAGAAGACATTACTCTGTCTCTTTCAACACACACACACACACACACATATTATATA
>JABFEA020000085.1:19243662-19253967 GCA_019775915.2 Cyphomyrus plagiostoma
GGTCCCGCGCCTTAGACGGCATGTCGATGCCACACGTTAATACTATGTGTCGAGGTCCCGCGCCTTAGACGGCATGTCGATGCCACACGTTAATACTATGTGTCGAGGTCCCGCGCCTTAGACGGCATGTTAATGCCACATGTGGCACCGCTGGGCTTCAATGTCTCTGCACCTGTCCTTTCCTGCCCTGACCACCCCCCCCCCCCCCACTTCCTGCAGCTATGCAGAGTAAACCCTCAATAATACTACCCATCCCGTCATAGTAACAGCTGATATGTTTGGCCCAGGCTCGGTCACCCCACATGGGCTTGGGGCGACTGCACTGATGGGCCAGCAGGTCCACACACACCAGACACCAAGCCCCCTGGGCCATCACCTTAGGGCCCTCAATGTCCCCTCCGACTCGCCGTCTCCTCCTTCTCCCTCTCCGTGTCCCACACATAAATTTCGGCACCACAGAGTGGCAGAGTCTCCCCCTAACCCTCCTCTGTTGCCGGGGAATGTAGGTGCATGTGTGGGAGTGGGCGGGGGAGGTTGGTAATAAAACAGTATTTAACGGCTTGCCATCCCCTTCACCCATCCATGTCTCTCTTCCTCCCTCCTCCTCTCCTGCTCCCTCACTCACTCCCATCTCCCCAGACATGCAGATAGAGCATCAGACTGACTACGCACCCAATCCCCACACGTTTCCCAGCCCCTCACCTCCCTGGGATATAAATACAAACTCAACACCACCCTACCGATTTACCCACTGACGAACTCTACCCTTCCAGGGCCAAGACCTGCACCCCCCGTCGCACAGGAGCCGTTGTACCACACACCCCCCTCACCCCCACCCCTCTCTCATTCCTCCACGCCCCGCTCTCCCCCCACCTCCCCTTTTAATTGCCTCCTCGTTCCCGCCGCGCAGCCGCCTCCAGCCTAAATGTTCTTCGTTGTGAAGATAAAATCCATAGACGAAAGAACGAAATAAGAAAAAAAATGGAGCGAGTGGGGTAAAAAGTAAACATTTCGAGATGATTATAAAGGACATTTCCAGCTGGGGCCCCCCCCCCCATACCCCGGTTATTGGCATCTCCATCTCCTTTATCTTCCTTTGCTGGTCTCTCATCATTCCTTTGTTTCTCTCCTCACTTATCTTTCATTTTTTCCTGCCATTTCTCCTTATTCACCTCATACCTGCATCCTTCCCCCCACCTCCCTTTTCAATGTTTTCTTGGTTTTTTCCTGCCTACCACCACTATCCTCCTATCAAAGACCATGTGGCTCCCTGGGCACCGCCGGCACCCCCTGTCTGAGATAACGTGAATCTAGCTGGCCAAGTCGGCACCCCTGAAGCCCTAGGTGGCTGCCTGTTACCTAATGAGTTGATCAGGACTTAGTACTACATTTAAATGTTAGCATAAATACGTAACTCACCTATGTGGCTATTCCATCTTATTAAATTTTTTAACCAGTTAATGGTAAGGAAGCCAATTTAAATCACCGTCCCATCGAATATTTGGGGTCCCTCCTCTGCCAGTGTGTTTATGCAGTTAAGAGCCTTCGTCTCCACTGCATTGGAATTCAGGGCCTGTCACTGGGCGCCACAGTAACAGCAAAGACACCACGGAAATGCTCAGGTTATCACCCGAACATTACCTACGGTCAGCGGCTAGCTGGCGTTGTCTTCATCCGGACATCCTAACAGGTCTATAAAAAAATTAATTTAATAAAATAAAATGCAGCGACGGCACCTGACAAATTGTACTAAAAGCAGCCCCTACGCCAGTGCTGTCAAAACACAGAATGTTAACTGCCTGGGTGGCCATATTGGAAGATCTCTGTGACGCTGTACCAAAAAGGTCCTTCGCAAAGGACAACAGGGCACGTGAGTTTTCATCATGGAGACACATCCCTCCATATGCGAGGCCGAGAGTTACGGCAGAGACAGGTGCTGATGAATATTTAACACTTGCAAGATCGCCACTTGTTCCGGGGCTGAATATAATCAGGATTGTTTCAGAATATTTGTAACCGCTAATCATTCGGATCGGGAGCGGCATCCGAGGGCCCGTCTGGCCCATAAATATTCATATTCCGGCCAGGGATTGGGCCTACTTAAGCAGAGCTGCCGATAAGCCCAAGAAGCAGGTCCACACTAATGAGTAACAGTCTGCCTGCTTTGAAGGTCTAATGAAATCCTTTTTTTTTCCGGGAGATTAACATCTAGGTTTGGATAAGCTTTGAGGGAATTACCTCGGAGGTGCCGCATAAAACACAACATGCACCAGGAGGACCTCACTTGTACTCCAGATTAGTAAATATCAGCGAACCATGAATTCCTCCGCTGACAGCTGAGAAACTCCGCTGAAGACAGAGCAGATGCTGCATCAGTCCAACAGACTACTGAGGGTTTTTTTTTTTTTTTTTAAATAAAAAAAAAAAGTAAAGCATTTGTTTAAAAGTTACTGACTCTCTGGGTACGAGGAAAGAGGCTTTGGAAGGAATAGCCGGGCCTCAGACTGGCCTGACGTATTGAGTTGATAAACCGCTAAAAGTTCCCTGACGGTCGGCACCAAGCCAGTCTGGCAGCTGCTCTGCAGAAACGGGCATGTGCCTTCGCTCATATGACCGGAGCTCCGGCCAATCCGAGCTGCCCTGACCTCACCGTCTCCACGGCAATGCGCCTGTCTCCGCGGCGACCCGATTCTCCATGGTCCAGGTACCAGATGAAACATTTACGAGGATGTATTCAGCACTCGGACAAGTGGCACGATGTCGGGGGTGGGGGGGTATGGTGCTGCGGGCAGAAAGATCCGGCACGTTCCAGAAGGTGATAATTTGATATGCACAGTGATATCCTGTGTCCTGGTTCTGAGCACCAGCCAATATACCCTGAAACGTTTCATCTGATCACCCAGATATATCCGCACCTGCCCTGACTCCTGAAGAGCCCGACATTAACATCCCCATTCGCTCCATCTGACGCACATCAATCGGCGCTCGTTCCTAAGGCACAGCCCTGCGATTCGAGATAAAAAGAAAACAAACACTCACATCGCGGCAGATGCGACGGAGCCCCCCCCCCGGCACACTCACGTCACGCGACAACGTTGTGACAGCATGCGGATTAACTGTGTTTAAATTCTGCCGTTTCCCGTCACGTCAGACTCCAAATCACAACTCTGCTCTCGGAATTCTGCACTTCACCGCCTCTGCATCCCTTTTAATTCACACGAGCCCCTCATCAATTCTGTTTTGGAGGAACGTCTACACTCTCAGGAACCCTACCCAAAAATAGAAATAAGCATTTTTCTCCAGGCCTTTATAATAATACGCACAAATTGTGATTAATTCAGCATTCTACAACTCTGATTACTTAAATTTCACTTAATCCCAAAACAATTAGGTAGCTAAATGACTGATTCACACTAATGAAGGCAACTACAAATTTGTATTTTTCGTTTAGTATGCCTTGAATGAGCCAAAACAATATGGTAGCCTAACACGCAGAGTGGGACTTGTGGTTTCAATATCTATATCGTTAATTGGCAAGGGCCTAGAGACCAATAATTAAGAGACTGTCGAACAAAGAAAATAATTGTTTCCCAATGGATGACTTTGAAGGAGCATGAATATGAGGACTTCATACCCCATTGAGGATTTTGTACCTCCATTAGATGTGCATATAATCGCATTCTGGTCGCTCATGCCTACGGGTTACTCACCCTCCCAATCAGTACCGGTTCTGGGCCACTGTACTCCTCGATGACAAAAAACTGGTTCCAAATCCAACTCCGCCTGCTACGCGAGCGGATTCCCTCACTTCCCTGCCCTCGACCATCTTCAGCCTCCTGGAAAACCAGACCCCGGCCCCCGGGAGGGGAATCTGGAGAGGCATGTTGTCCTGTGTCATGGCGGGGGCCTCCGTCGGGTCCCATGTCAGGAACCATGTCGGGCTGGAGTCTCAGCAGGTGGCTGCTGTCGTCGTGCATGTCACTGCTCCTGGGATATAGGCTGTCCTTGGAGGATTCCGGAGGATTCTCAGCTGGTCGGCTCTGCTCAGCCAGATGTTCTTTCTCCAGAACTGCTCCCGTTCTACAATTTGTCTCATCTCCCGGCTTGTTTTGGGGACCCAAAGAAGTCCTGTCTTCTATCGCCTTTCTGTCACTTGTGCTCACTTCACGGGGCACAGGGGATGGAGTTCCAATGGCAGACCCTAAACTCTCTCTGCTCATGAAAGTGTCTGGGTTCTGTCTCTCCTGAGTAATGCTGCTTCCTGTACTGCTGTTAGTGTGAACATTCTTATGTGGCCTCTTACTCTGGCTCAAATCCATCAAAGTGCTTTCATTGCCCACATCGGGAACATCCACATCTGCTACCCTCATCCTTCTGGGCTCCTGTGGCTCCCTAATAGCCGACTTTTGCCCATTGTTCTGATTCGGATCCTGTTTCCTGTTCACGTCCCAACCTGTTTTATCCCTAGCTCCTGGCTCCTGCACCACCTCTCTCTGTGGTGGTGCGTTTACCTCTCGATTGGGATGTGGCTTAATCGCGGGTTTCTCGGTCAGGTTTAATCTTCTGTTATGATCCACATGAAGCCTCCTTTCTTGAGCCGCTAATGTAAAGACAGCTGGGTCTGAGCTTATGATGGATTTGAAGAGGGATTTGAATCTGGTTTTATTGTAGGGAGACGTGTGGTCTAGTTTATGGTGGAGAGCATAAGCCTTATAATCGAACCAAGCTGACCTGATGGAGTCGACACTCTTAGAGGCGTTTCTGGCCGTTCTTGAATCCAGGGAGACTTGGCTTTTCCCAAGTGGCACGGGAACTGTTACATTCAGATCACGACGGCTTCCTGTGCCGGCCGACACAGACGCTGAACTGTTTCGGGCTGCTTCTTTGGAGCCACTTGATTCTGCATGTGATGTATGATCAATCGAGTCATTGACCTCCACTGGCAGAAGGACATCGTTCTTAAAGCTTGGTTCCCATTGGTGGGCAGGTGTCTTCTCGACTGTCATTGGTCCATGGGCCCCTAGACCCCTTCTCTTCAGAACCGTAGTGAGAGAGGCCCCTCCCACAAGTTCCTCCCACATGCAGAGGGTGGCCAGGAATAGATAGATTTTGGCAGACATGACAGGGAAGGGCGCTATAAGACACTACAAGAATGAAACTCTGGCACGAAGAATGCTTCTCTTGTTTTCTTCATCCTTCCCTCCTAGTCGTCCTTTTGGTATCTTTCTCCCACAATGCCATACTGTTCCACTCGCAGAGCTAAAAGCCGGACCACACCTTCCCTCTGGTCTTTTGTCTAGACGTAGGACTGAATGAGTTTCCCAGGTGAAGAGATCTATCCTGCAATGAGAAATGAGAAAGAGAAAGTCATTATTGCATCAACCTCATTAAAAAGTGAAGTAAAGATGAAGCAGGACGCATCACCATTCTTCCAAAGAAGCAGATGGACCTGATGATTTAATAAGCCCACATTCTCTCAGCACAGGCAGGCAAAAAACAGCCTGGACGTGTTTGACGAATGCTGGAGCACGTGAACACAAGAGGGCAAGCATTTAATATAACATGATATGCTTGAAACGACAGCAAAAAGACAAGCAACGGAGATTAGCTCTATCGTAATTCCTGTTCTCTAGTTTCCCTTCATAAATTCCAGCCCATTTTTATATTCATCCTGTAATAAGAATTATCTAAGTGACCTTGCAACCTTGGTAACTTGTTAGATCTTACTTTTCAGCTGCCTAAAACCTGCATTCTGCCTTTGTAGACACAAGGCCACTTGTTTCTTAAGTTCAAGATCATTGGCTCATGGTGTAAAGGATTCAAAGCAACAGAAAGGACTGGTGTAGCATTGTGGGACTTTTATCAGTCTCTTTCCACCCATACAATCCTTTCACTTGGTCCTGCTGGGTAGCTTAACCTGTCCCTCGTTGAGCCAGTTGACAGTTTGTCAATCAGACAGGCTTGGCAGCTATCGATCAGGTTCGCTCATTCAAAATCAGGCCTTTTCTCCAGACCCACAGAAGCAGCCACCTCAACATGATTAAGCATTGTCTGGAGAGGGTCAGCATGGCACAGGTTTATACACTGGTGACTGGAGACTTTCAGTGTCCTTTGAAGAGAATATGGGTGTGTCCGAAACCACATACTTGTTTGCTGTGTAATAGGTGAAATATAGTATGCAAAACAGTAGGTGAACGGTACCCAGATGACATACAGGTACTACTACATTCTGTAACCAGCGGACACTATCCCACATGGCCACTGATACGTTATGTAAAAAACAATAGCCAGTTACATACATTGATTAAAATATATATATTTTTGTTATTGAGAGTTTTTAACAGTTTTTGACTTTTTCAGGGGTAAAGCTGCATCATTGATAATTGTCTGGGTCAGGTAATATGCAAAATGGGCACCATGGTGTGTTTGAATGCATGCATACTGCTCTCATGCAGACATATAATGCATGCTGTATACCCTGTTTTTGCAATAAAAGGATGCAACAAGGAGAAGTAAGTAATGGATAGACAGGGTCACATGATCAGAACCATGTGACACAGAAATGTTTCTTGTAGAGATTTAATACGTAGAAACTGTCTATGTGGATTTCTGTGAGAAGTTCTCCGGGAGTGTAATTTGTGAATTTTGTTTACAAATATGCAACTCGGGTGTCATGTAGAGACAGCTAGGGAGGGCAAGATCTGTGACACTAAATGTCACGTTTCAATCAGGCAGGATCCTCAGACGGCCCCTTGTCATTGGCAATGACAGGCTGGCGCTCTGCGGGGGTCCTGACAGCTATTGATCCGGGTGAGTCAGTGCATGCCGTTGCTTCCCCTTTAGCGGTCGGGGAGCATCGCAGGCTGTTATTTTGTTGCTTTTCTTTTCTCCATGTGTCACCGACGGTCTCTGCCTCACGTAAACCCATAAGTAACCAAAGCACCCAAACAACCACCTTTACAAAAGCACCTTTAGGTTCCAGCAGATGCACGCAAGCACAAAAGCATGCAGAGACGCTCACAAAGCCTGGCAGGGATCACCTGCTGAAACATTCCTTAAACTCAGTCCCCCCGTATCCAAAGGTATCCGTTATTGATTTGTGGCAACAGCGTCTTTAGAAGCGACTCTTTCAGAGTCTAAGGTTCAACACTCAACGCAAACCACTCAATCTGCAACCAGGCCTCAGAACCACTGTAAGCCATCAGGGGGCATGCTAACAGCCTGGGCTTGAATGGGCAAATATTACATAAGAGGTCTTCGTGTGATCAGAAGGTCATTGGTTCTGATCCCCAGGTCAGCAGAATGACTCATCCATCGTGAAAAGCCCTTAAGTCCAATCGCTTCAAGAATTGAACCTGCCCTCATTTTGAGCTCCTGTAATTCAACAAGTAGAGCAGTGTGCCATCTATGCAAAGGTTGTGGGTTCAAATCCCACGCATAAAAATTTAACCCCCTCAACTGTAAATGACTTTGGATGAAAGCTAAATAGTCGTATAAATGAGTAAATGAGCCCCTCCCTCTCCTGACTCATGGAACTGCTCAGTGATGAACCCCAGTGACACAGCCACATTCTGGCAAGGTCTAGGTCTGCATTCTGGCAGCAGAGGATAATTTCAGCTGTTGGAAGTTGTAATTAGCGGCTGTCATCCTTGTCCGGATGTGAAGAAACTCGGGCTACTTAGCATTAATGACTGATGTCCACCATTGATCTGGGGGCAGGCAGATTGGGGGCGGAGCCTGCAGCTTATACCAAAGGGGGTCCTAATCGTCATTCGTCCAGGCGCCCCTGGCCTCCCCCCCCTTCCCCTCTTTTCTTCTACTACTCTGTTGTTCATGTCTCACATAGACACACAGGCCCAGGCAGAGACAGACAGCGACACACACTCACAGTGCTTCAGCTCTGACCGTCAGAAGTAAGAAAAGTCCATTAATGACAGAAAGTTCTGCTAAGAAAAAGTTTTTTAAAAGTCATTTTTTCCCCCATGTTAATATGTTCATGGACACATTGCCTGCAAATGATTTCATCTCCGCGGGAATGCATGCAGACGATTTCTTTAAAGACGTCTGTTAAGATAGAACACCTCATCTCGTCTGATCTCCATCCTCACTGTCAGACCAGTATCGACTTGATTCGTCTCCTTGATGAATCCGGAATGCTGCTGGGAGACCATAATGTCACCGGGGAGCATCTAACAAAAACCAGGAAACCTGAACACAGAGGAACACACACACACAGCAAAGCACACAGAGTCATACAGCAAATGACCCTGTAAACAGCAAGGTGACACATATTCACATTAGACAGCCAGATGGTCAAGTCTGAGTGACAAAGCTGGACCCGGACAGCGTACCTGGGTCCTAAACTGTGTTCCTGTCGCACCGACAACAATGCTGAAGATTTCAGCAAGACGGAAACGTCTTGCTGAAATCACGTCATTTGTAACTCACACAGTCACACGGCAGGCAGGGCTGCTAATAAAAGCAGCAACAGGGATGGACGCTGCCTGAAAGGAGGGTGCGCTTCTGGGAAAATGTGTAGGAGGCCTTCCGAGTGCATCATGAGGTTACTGATGAGGAGTGAAGTCTAGGGGTTCTGCGCATTCAAAGCACAGGCTCCCAAAGACAGTGAAACACACAGGGGCTAGCAGATAAAAATTCCCTTCATCTCTCCGCCTCACACACAGATGCTCAAACACCCACACAGTAAACCAAGTAGGCAGACAGGTTTACAAACAGAAGTCTGCACACGCACACACACACACGTGCACGCACACACGCACGCACATATACAAAGCTAGAAATTTTGAGTCCCCTGACAAAATGTCACCTTGGGCCTCTGTTCGAATTTAGCGCCCGATAGATTTTGCGAGCAGTGGGGTGATTTCAGTATTTTCACACGCATACATACATACACACAGTTTAATTTTCAAATCACAGTCATTTACATAATGCCCCCCACAGCAGAGCTCCCCTGGGCTTCCAGAAACACCACAGGACGACAAGTGGTTGGAAAGTCCCAGAATGCATCAGGGCCTGCGGCAGATGCCCAGAAAACATTCCCTCCATAACAAAAAGTCCCGAGGAATCCGCTACACTGCACATCTTTACTCTAATTCATAAATGCATATCGGTATTGACAATGTGTGAGATAGTGACTTTATTTGTGGGCTATGATTAGCTATCATTCCTAGCTTCCACTACACTACCACCCCCCCACCCCTCAGCTCTTCAGACAATGTGGCCCAGGGCGATTCTCACAGCTTTGGAGGGGGTCGGTGGGGTGGGGGGGGTGGTTAAGCACGAGTTAAATGGGCAGAACAGAGGAAGGTGGGCAGGACAGACTGGAAAGAGAGGTGGGAATATTTAGTTATTTTATTTATTTATATTTAGATGCCTGCGATGGGCTGGCCCCCCATCCAGGGTTGTTCCCTGCCTCGTGCACGTTGTTTCCGGGATAGGCTCCGGACCCCCCGCGACCCAGTAGGATGAGCGGTTTGGAAACTGGGTGGATGGATGGATATATTTAGATGTGTGTGTACACATGTGTATATATGTGTATGTGTGAGCGGGTATGCCTTACCTTATGGGGACACTATGTCCCCACAACGTGATGAATACCCATAAGTGAAAATCTGTGACTGCACTGAAATAACTAAAAATGCAAAACCTCTTGTATGTTGTTTGGTTACTTATGGTTAAGGTTAGGGCTGGGTAGGGATTAAGGTTGTCATAGTTAGGATTAGAGTTTTCCCCATCGAAATGAATGGAGAGTCCCCACTAAGATACAATTACACACACACACACACACACACACACAAAAAAGTTGGGAGAGAAGACAGTAGCGAGAGGAAGAAACGGGGGAGTTAAAGCACAGATATAAAGGATGTAAGAGACAATGAGGAAGAAGACGGCATATAAGGGCAGCACTAGGGGATTGGGGGGGACAGCTGGCACAGAGACAGGGAAGGAGGCTGGCGGCATCCTTGACGAGCGCTTCCCTCTGGGCACATCCCTAACCCCCACCCAATCGCGCCAGGGGCCTGCCTCCACCCACACACACCCATCGGCCCCATTTATACCCCACCCAAACCCCCCCATCTCCTTCATCCCCCACTTCCGCTGCCCACGTATTGCCCAGCCTGACTTTCCTATACAAATCCTTCGTGTAGCCCTTACCCTCCTGAATACCACACTAACCCCTTCGTCCAGCCCCCGCACACCTACCCAATGACTAACCCCTTCGTCCAGCCCCCGCACACCTACCCAATGACTAACCCCTTCGTCCAGCCCCCGCACACCTACCCA
>JABFEA020000085.1:19267321-19279104 GCA_019775915.2 Cyphomyrus plagiostoma
GGCTGGGCGGCCCTCCCCCGCCCGCGCCGCCCGCCCCCCCGGGCGCGGGGGGGGGGGGCCGCCCCCCCCCCCCGCCTGCAGGGCAACAGTGAGGGTGCTAGTGACCATTTTGTGAAGAAAATACCATTTAAAAGTGACAGTGAAAATGGAAATATCACGAAATCATACATAGCCAGTGAAATCTGACACATGGTACAATGTCACACGAACTACGCTGTGGATGATGCTGCAGAAATGCAGAATGACACACACAACACATGCATGTAAACACAATGACACCGTTTACCCACCTCTATCTCAAGCATTTCATTCATTGTTCACTGCATCTCTGTTTCACACCTTTTGCCTTATCGTCCATCGGTCGGTCGGTCGGTCTCATTCCCTGCTCTGCTCTGTCACTCGCCCATGATCTCGCTCTCTCTCACCCTCACGCTTGCTTCACACTAGTAACACGAGCAGTCTGGTGTGACGACGGCTGTCATCATTAGTGCCAGGGACGAGCTGCCGTGCACACTGATTATGGGGCGAGCGTAACGGCGGCCGGCTGCAGGGCATGTCCTCAGCCAGCTCCACCCGCCTGCCCGCATGCCCACACACCCGCTCCCCACCCATGGGGCAGGGGCTCCCACTGGTGTGACTCATCAGAGACCCATGTCAGCAGTAGTCAGAGGTTAAACAATACGGTCACATGGCGTAGGGAGTGAGACCCTTATCAGCGTGATTAAGCCGGTTCATTACAGAGCTAACAGTCCACCAAGAGATCACAACCACGGGATTAAATCTACTTAACCTATAGAGACTAGATACATAATACAATTATGAAACCAGTCCTAGAATTATAAAATATATACTAGTCTAGAGAAAGCAACAATAATACGATTTAGTGTGCAGAAAGATCTGAGACTACGTGACTAAATGCATTTGGTCCGCGGAGAGACCGTATTGATTCCGCTGGCATATGGGCAATTTATATAACACGGCGAGATCAGAGCCCATACGTGAACACTTCCAGGTTATAGAGAGACTATCGGGGGCATAATTCACTCTGCGGTGGAAAAGCAGAACCAACGCGATTAAATGCATTTGGCCTGCAGAGGGAGCAGTCTTCTCCTACAGCTGTTAGCGCTTTCCACCCGCCAGTGCGTACGCCTTTCCCCAGACAAGACTGCCCCAAAGCACACCTTCGCACACCAGAGGCTGAGTGTGGGCAGGGAGCTCATACACCTCACTGAGAATGCAGCATGGGGAGAGGGGCAGGGGGGGGTCCTTTCTACCAGTACATCCTACAACAGGGTCCCCGAATTCCAGACTGGGAGGGCCAGTTTGTAACAGTTTCCAAATTTCCCTGCTCAAACGTGCCTTATTCAACGCACCAGTTAATCGCCAGGTTCGGTGGGTGTGTTTAAGAAGGGAACTCTGAAAACTGTGTTGCAAATTGGCCCACCAGGATCAGACTTGCGGACCCTTGTCCTACATCACACAATGGGATGAAATTCACTGTCACTTTGATGATGGCAGGGTGTCAGCTCTGCAATTGGTGGGTTCGCAGAGGGAAGTCAATCACTGATTGGTTCAGCTAGCATCCTGTTAATTACTTCATTGCATTCCATTGCAAAGGAAGGTATGTGGCAAATTCCACCCAATGTGGAACTCACGGCTTCATCTCTCCTCAATTAAATTGGCCACCATTGCCACTCTTGTGGCAGGCAGCAGTAATCTTCTTTGAAGTGCAACACTTTTAGCTATCCACAGTCAGGAGTCATCTTCACATGAATAGAAGACGTTGGTGAGGCAAGCACCTCGCTCCAGGGTAACAGCACCCCCTAGTGCGGAGGAGGATATGGTACACTGAGGCACTGAGTCTGGAAATGCCCCTGAGCTACACAGATGCTGCAGAGTACAGGTGCACAGAGCATATTTCACTAAATAATGAGACCGCAAATAAAGCCTGCTTTTCAGATTTTTAGGACTGTCCCCAGGGCAAATTTCATACAGGTGGAATCCCACCAAGCATGATGTTTTGGGACAAAGAGGCTTCTGCACCACCATAACATGGAGGGAGAAAACAGAACTTATTTTAATCTGGGGCGGATGGCAGGGGGTTTCTTTTTGCGCCAGCTTCTGCAGCCCCAGCTCCACAGAGCTGGTGTTATTGGCCAAGGACCTCCACCTGGCTGTACTTCAGACCTGGCGAGTCAAACACTGCAGGCGAGAATGACAAAAGTCGGATCTGCGTGAGCTGGGCCAAAACACATTAGACAGCACCACCCCCGCCACACGCATGGATTTCCACGAGGTCCAGAATGTCGCACAACTGAATGAATACAAGTCCTCCGCCGTCAAATCCTTGGTCGTTAATCTATAATATTCGTAGAAGCCAGTCGCAGGATGAAAAGGCAAATAGAGTTCTCTCCTTTGAACAGTCTCAGCGGTTTGAGAAATTAGCTCTATTTTTTTCTTTTCAATCAAAACCGTTAATTATGTATGAAAATTTAAATTTTCGATTAAAGCACAGAACAAAAATTTGATTTCAACCCTTTCAAGATACGAGTTTTGTCTTATGTCAGCGTTAAAAAAGCGCGTTTCATTGGAATCAAATGCAATGAGGCAGAGAAAATGAAGAATTATGAGATAGCCTTAATTAATTACAACATGAATCATGTTAATAGTTCCTGGCTGTAATCCACGTTCGCTGTAAACACTGCAAGTTAAGGCTTAGCATCCCCATCGACATCAACGCACAAGGACAAGGACGCGTACACGCACGCGCGCACACACTCAAGAAGGACGTACCCATGCACGTGCACACGCACGCACAAGGGCAAAATCAAACACCCGTCAGTGCACTGACATATTTGTTCAGACAGGCAAACAAATCCGTGGAGAATCACGTCCGCCATCGAGCTTTTTATCTGTGCTGTTTACTGAAGATGATAACGTCTAAACCAATGTTGAACCACTGTCAAAAGTTTTGGCGAAGGGGGTCCCGGTCAAAAAAAGATTAAGGTTATATTCCCATTAAACTTAACAGTTCTGCTTTGGTAATTAATGAATTTGCATAAATTAGATACAATTAAAAGATTGGGTATCAATAGAAGAAACCGTGAATTAAGTCCAGTCAGAAAATATATTTTTTAGAGATTGTATTTCCGGAAGGGTAACACTAAGGCCCTATGACCCAGAGATAACGCAACATTACCCATAATGCACCTCTACATTAATATTAGCGATAGGAGAGCAGACTTCGCGCGCAGCTCTCGTCACGAAGACTCCAGATAATAGCGCTAGTGACCTAAATATCACACATACCTGCTGACAAACAGAGACAACAAAAAGACACACATAAACACAAAATGACGGTAATATACTCACCAACAGCCCATTTCTACACCAAACAGCTCCAGCAAAGAGATTACATTTTCCACCACAGGTGAAGAGATGTTAAAGATCAAAACATAAATGGGGGGAAAGCACATGCATTACCTCCATATGCATTCATTTACGCACTTTCACTGCTGTGAATTAACGAAAGAGTCATTTCCCGGCGTAGTCTGGATTTGACTGCATTAATGAGGCCAGAGTGTAATTCTTACTCTCCTATTGTTGCTGTTGTTATTTGTATGGCGGGCCCTTCCACGGTTGTGCCGTTTCCACGCGCACATACGCTTTTACGCGCTTTTCTTTCCTCCGGCTCGGCGGACCCGCCTCTCCTTTCTTCCCGCCGCTTTCAGCCTGAGTAACACCTTTCACTGCACATCTCCGGCTCCTGGCGCGCTCACCTGTCAGGCGCGTTCGGCTGGACTGGAGCTCTGTGAACTTCCCGCACACACACACACACACTCACACACACTTTAGCCTGTTACTGTGGGGGCTTCACGCTGCGCTTTTTGCCAGCTGCTTTTCGTCGTGTTGACACACACACACACCTTACAGAAAGCCGAATACGGCAGCTCACAGACACTGTACATGACACCTAATCACAAAGCGAACAAACCCTCCAGGTAACACAGACACCACCACGTCCCCTCAGATGCACTAGCGGAGAGGAGAAGGCGGGAGAGGATACTACATGTCCGTCAAATGCAAACAGAACTTGTTGGGTCATCTTTATGTCCTCAAGCACCCAAACGCAATACAGCGAATTATTTTCAGGCACGTACTCATGTAGTAATGTTACAGGTGTGCAGTCCCTGTCTGAAATTCGCTTGCTCCACAGCTGACAGAGAGCCAGCTAGTAATTAAAATAACGAGTTTAACCACCCCTGCCTCGAAATTTACAAGACCCCCGGACATTCATTACTGGCTATGGGCATGCTTCTTTTTAATGAACTTTTCCGATTTTGTCTACCATATAGTGTTAGATAAGGAATCAAGTGTTCTGATGAGTTGAGCTACCTATCGATACGTACTATCGAGCCTTTTAGCGCATGTTCAGTTCCACCGTTTTAGGGGGTTGGGTAAGGGTTAGAGTAAGGGTTTTAGGGGGGTTAGGGTAAGAGTTAGGGTTAGGGCTATCGATTAGCACTACGGTAGGATAACTCGACAAAGTAGCTCATTTCGACAGAACATCGGCTTCCTATGGCATTAATGTCAATCTGCTTGCTTTTAACAGTAGTTAAACCCGGCATTCTGGTTTGTGAGTGCTTAAAAAGCAAATCGCTGCACCACCAATTGACCCACTTCTCTCTCACTTCTATTCTTTCAACATATTTATTTTTTACAGCTAGACCTAATTGCATAAACTGATGCATAAACATGAAGCAGTCGTTGGCGTTCCGAGTGACAGCCTTTTGCAGGCAGGTGGAGCACATCGCTCCAGGTTATCAGGAGACGTAAATGAAAGGCGGTGTCACGTGTGAAAAGCCGAATACCGATTCTGTGCTACTTGTAAGATATTTAAGCATCGCAGGGAAGAAAAACACCGTGGTGTGCAGACAGACATGCAACACACCCTCCCACACACACACACCCACACGCATGTTGCCATCATCTCTGCTCCCCGTCCATGGACAGGAGAGATGAAGTGCTATGGAATGTTTTTTCGCGCTGTCTTTTTAACTTATAACACCTGCACCTTTGTCACAGGTTGCCTGTTTATACTCGTACAACCGTTTTTACCTGTGACTTATTCTTCCGGCGCCTGTCATCGCAGGTCGCAGGGCACAAAGCATCAACGCTTTCAGAGCACCGCTACGAGGACACACTCCCTGTATAACACACCGGTGAGGGTGTCGCCTTGGGGGTGACGCTACTCACACCCACGAACAATCCGGCCATGACCCCCATCTTGCCGCCCACCAAGGCACAAAACACACCCGTTACAACCACAGATTTCGGTGGGTTAAGTCCATAACCGCAGGTCGTTGAGCTTTGACCGCAGGGCGACGGATGCGCAGCCGGCTGCGGGTGAATGACTCCGCCTCGGCCACCGGCGACCGGTTGAAAGAAAGAAGTGCGTGCGGGCACCATCTGGCCCCGCTCCGAGCCCGGTCTCGGCACCTGGATCACCGCTCCCTGTTGTGCTACACACAGTGCTCCGCGATCGTACGTTTGCGTTTCGTTCATAGACATGAACTACCATCGCAATAACAAATGCATGCAAAGACAACTGAGGTAAGGAATGATACCCTCTCTCGTGACCAAAAACTAGGTAGGAATTGCACACTCACTCACATACACACACTCACAGACACACTCACACACACACTTGACATTCACAGTCTGTTGACCAAGCAAATGACGCACACTGTTGAATGCGTGGATAATTAAAACAGTTTCGTACATATTTTCAAATGTAATTGCAACATTCCAAAAGGATTGTCGAGATAGTTTAATACAGGCAACTTTCCGATTACAAGGCGCCCTGATGCAAATGTTACGTATTTAAAATAATACTTATTTGTATTACACACTGAGACATTTACCTAAAACCACAACAGAGCAATGTCCTCACGATGCTTCATAAAACTGTCCCCGTGTGATCGCAGCATCGACACTTAAGAGATGGACAGGAAAATGAAAGATTGATACACACTTTCGGGATAAGAGTAAAGGAAGGGAGATACTCCACAGCGCATTCTCTGAAAAAAAATAATTTACAGTACCCAACCGCTAACGAAACCCCATCCCTCCTAAAAGCTCACTCTATAAAAAGAAAAGCCGACCTTTCCCCAGTGATCGGCCCATTCGAAACACTCCGAGAGTATTAATAAGGCTTACCTTATTATTGACAGGCGTCGGAGTTTGCCTGGCTTCCGCCACCGACCTGTCAATGCGGGAAATAAGCAGTGGATGCCGTTAGGGCATTGCACGCCTCTCATACAAGCTACCACTCTCTCCTCTCTCGTCCCGCTAATAAAATGACTCTTAAAATCCCTCGTCACGTACCATCATCCTCCCAGTCTCCCTCGCCGCCTCTCCCAGCCTCTCTCTCCCCTAGTCGTTCTCTCTCTCTCTCTCTCTCTCTCTCCCCTCCTCGTTTCCTCGCTAAAAATGTTTGTTTTGCCGCCAAACCCTGCCAACACATGGTAACACCCTCAGCTGTCGATTAGTACCGGATCATTTATATCATGCTGATGATCACGAATACAGTCATTTCTGTTATTATTCCGATCGCTTTAACCATCTAACAGCACACATTTAAGACATTCCACAACAGATACAGGTGTGAAGGAAGGGCAAAATTACAGGGACAAGATGATGTGCATAACTAATTTATCAGTAGTTTTACTGGGAGTTCTTCTGAAGTGATTTTAATCAGTCAAAGGCCAGGTGGCGCTCCACACAAGCTTCACCAATGGCGATATCTTGGGATATTGTGATCCAGAACAGCCAGCATTTCAGTTTCTAAACCGCACCCCTACCCCCAACACCAGAAGACACTACAGGTGGGAGCACAGGTGCCAGTAAGGGACCGGAAACATTTTCTGGAAATATGGCAAGGTTACATGACAGCCTCAGCCTGATATGCGGTTGATGGATGCGAGTATGTGCCTATCTCAGTGTTTAAGTGGAGATACGCAGAGAGAAAGGAGGGCAGAGATCTCTGCGAGGGGAATGCTGACATCCTCACCACCTGCTGCCCACGGCACAGCATCCTTCCTGCAAAACGCAGACGGTGCCTTATCACTAGGAGAGCCGCCAGAGATTTTGGGCCCCATGAAAGCATAACACATTCCACCCCCCACCCCCCGCAAAACAACCAATTTCTTCAGATTAGATTACATTAACTTTTTTGATCCCAGGGGGGAATTCTTGAATGATATTGCAATTATTTTAGACAGTGCCCTGTGGAATTGTGGCATTCCCCGCCCCCCCCACCTTTGTGGCACCCCTTCATACCTTCTTCATCCAGGTGAGGCAGAGGCCAAGGAAGGGAACCCAGGTAGGTCCGACAGGAACACAGTGTGAGAGAATACCTGAATTACGGGTGTCACTGCCGTGGGAGATCAAACGATGGCATGAACACCGATGCCTCACCGATCACGCATCACTGTCCATATCATTTTTAATAAGCCGTCACCAAATACAGTGACACGTGTCAAAGACGGCTCACTCGGCCTCACATTGCCCGCCTGCCCAAACTGGAAGAAACGTGTCAGGCCCCAGGGGCTCCCACACGGCACACCGGCCATTAAGAGTCATTAGCGGCACCCCTCAGCCCGGCCAGCGACACACATGTTCACGCCACCACCATCGTCACTGTGAGTCACCGGGCGACCACTCAGTCTGGACACGCTCACGCAAAAACATGGTCAACGAGTGATGATTCAGCTACCGCCCAGAACGGGGATACTCATCAACAAGGAGGGGGCGGGACTCACCCATTCACCCATCTGGGTGTCTTTCAAACTACGGGGTCCAGACATTCCACTGTTAGTTACTAACCAATTAGGAGAAACCCCATGTGGATGCAAATTAGCCAATCACAATGGAGGAGAAATTTGCACAGACCCATAGCTGCCCAGTAAATGCACCTTATACATCTGTGTGACACATGCTGTATCCTTTTCTGGGTCGCAGTGGTATGGCTTTCCACAATCGTAGTATCTCTGTAATGCCACAGAATAGCATCTAAAAGGGTAAATGGCAAGACAGATGCTCACGTAACTTGTTGAAAGGGAGGTAGAAATCGAAGTGTAGCAATGATAGGATGGTTTAATGCAGATATAGTGCCCTTCAGCATGGAAAGCCCTGCCGCTGTTTTTCCACATCATCTGCACATCATCTGCATGCACATCTGGCACGAGAGCCGAGAGCCTTGGGTCTGATCCAGCCAGCAAGCACTGGGGCTGACCAGCAGGTCAGGTGACTGGAGACTAACTGGGAATGGAGCCAACGCAGCAGTGTACACAAAGCCCTGTGCGTCTGGCCTCAGTCCACCAGGCCCAGCGGGGATGTTTGTCCCTGTGTGTGTGGGGGGGGGCCGGGGGGTGCTATTTCCACGGGTGACCCACAGTGCTCAGCTACAGGTGCCACTGGGGAGCATTGAAGAACAAGTTCAGGTCATTAGACAGTCAGAGCAGGGATAAAACAACAGGAACACACCCCACAGCAGTGAGACAGGCGTCAGCACGGAGAAATCCACCTATCGATCTATAAGGAGCACAGTCCCAGCCTCAGAGCCGCAGAGACACAGGTTTGACCGGCAGACCCACATGGAAAGCCTGGCAGCCCACCCCCACTGCCTCTTGGTACAACCATTGCCACGGACCGTCCAAGCCAGAACAGCCGATCGAATTGCTAAACTTGCCAGAGTGCTAAGGGCTCCAACATCTCACCAGCTCTCACAGGCTCACATATCATGGGAATGCAGAGTACGGCACAGGATCCGGACTGAGCCAGGGAACGCTGACTCTACCGATTAAAAATAGGCAGACTGGGGAAGGGACATGTGGAAGCCTTACCCTTAGGGGAGGGGATGTGCTGATGAATAGACGCGCGGATTTTCTGCCATAGTACGCTTATACAAAATTAGCCAGAGCTAGCAGCACCTCTGAGGAGCGGGTGAGAGGGGGGCAGAGTCATTTAACAGCGTTTTTACTCAAATTAAACACCAGCTCAGCTCTCGTGTTGAACCGAAACATCCCCGCGATGTGTGCTTGGGCGGAAAAATCCAGACGGATGCTCCGGTATTTTCCCAGTCTTGCAAAAAACACAGCCGTATAATGAAAGCATGGAACCAGTGTCTCCTAACCAGCCAGTAACGGAGGCGACCAGCATATAACTATCTTGACAGAGGAAGTCGGCTGCTAATTACACGGTATGGGAAAGAAAAGTGTTCAGAAGCAACCCATAGGAGATTTTTTGTACAATAGATCCACGTCCAGTTAGTTACACATTTGTGTCTTTCTTGGTGCGTTTTAGAATGCAGGATAACATTTTGAATGTTCCGGGGAAAACATATATAATTTAACAGCTATTCTTATCACTTAACATGGAATAATAATGAACCTGTCGGCACCAACAACAGAAATGATACAGGTGGGTTGATGTGTACTGAAGGAGCTGAACCTGGATCAGGGGTTCGAAAAGGGGGCTGATCATCATAAGGAAATAATGGGGGGGGGGGGGTTAGGGGCCACCAGAGAGTGGTAGTGGTGAGACCCGTGTCACTGAAGAAGTGTTGAACCCGTATCCAGGGCCTGATACCCATCATACCTCTTCATAGCCCTTTGCTACACACCTGCACCATTTCCCCTCACCATCTTATTCAATTGCTTCTCTTCCTCTCACCTCATCCCACCTCCGAACCTCATTCCTCTCAAAACTCCAACATGTTTCATTTCCACAAAAATAACCCAGGGATCACACCGCCACGTGGAATTAACCGGCCGGATGCGTCTGGCACCGGCAAACGCGAACCAGGCCGATTCCTTGTCGCCTTCCTATCGTCCCGCCACCCCGCCTCTTGTGATTGGCTGTATCGCAGCGATCGCACGCACGCTCCTGTGCTTCAGGACAAAGACACGTACCGGCGCCAAGCTCGCGTTAAACACATCTCTGCGCACACCTGGCCCTCACTGCTCTCGGGGGGTGCGCTCAGGACCCCCCCCCCCGAATGCACACACATTCCTCACGCCTGTTTAGCCTTCTCTCTCTAAAGCAATCCACTCTCCCCCCCCCCCACCCCCCACCAGATGGCTAAACCATCTGGTCCCTCCCCCTTACCGAATCCGGCAGTGCTGTTCCTCAGAACCCAAGGATCCAGATCATCCTTGGCCTGTCTGCCCACCACTGATGGGGGCCGTCCTTGCATGGCGTGGGCGTCAGCCTTGCCCCCAGGTGCCACCAATTAGCTACGGCAGAAAGCAGGCTTCCAGATCCAAAAGGTGATTCATGGCGCCAGACGCTCACCGGCTTAACTACCCTTCCCATCATGTGTTACTCTCTCCTCCCATTGGTTAAAAACAATGATTGACAGCTCATGGCACACGCTGCGTCTTCCAAGTGCCAAGTTTCCCCATTGCGCGCAAAAGGCTTGATCCTTCGTAACTGGTGCCATGATGCTTTCATACACTAATGCCTCTGTGTCTTAAAGCCACCATGATGGAAAGAATACAAGGAGAGGAACGAGAGAGATAGAAAGGCATCAGCAGTGAAGAATCTGGGAGGCTGAGACATGGAGGTCACATCAAACCAAGGATTATATTAGATACAAATACATGATCTATCCTCTATGGGGGATAATCTGACTGGAGACCATTCAAAACACGGAACACATCTTAGTGTGTCCACACAGGAAGCACATAGGATGAAGAAAACGGAATTGATGAACGAGCAAATGTTACCTTTGCAGAAAAAAAGTTATATATGTTGACTCAACGCCATGCCAGCAATTAGGGGCTACATTTGCCAGCAATTAGGGGCTACATTTATGGCAAGAGTATATGCATATTTTAAACAGAGTCAATAACCAAAAAAAGCAAACATCATAAATGAAATGTTATCACCCATTAAAACATATAAGATGCTTAAGTATAGCTTTTGAAAAATGATTTATATTTAAAAAAAAAAAAGCCTCTGGCTTGTCATTACTGAACAACTCCTTTAAAAAGTCAGTAAAATGTTAACTCCACCTATGGGAGTTACAGCAGAAGGGAACAAAGGTGCAGCAGTGATGATGGGGAGCAGCTCAGTAGGGTTTGAGGCGGGTTTTAAAGGTTCAACAGCTCGTCACCCAACCTCCCCGTCCTAATGGGACAGGCAGTCACCTCCTTCGGCTCCACGCAGCAGCACAGCCGATCACGCATCTCATCTTCTATCCCTGCCACCCCACCCCCCCGGCCCAGTCCAACACCGCTGCGGAGTCATAGGCGCCAGCATGGCCTCCGGACGCTCGTGCCGCCGAGTGCGTGTGTGTATCGTGCAAGACACACACACACACACACAAACACACACACACACACACACACACAAACACACACACACACACAAACACACAAACACACAAACACACAAACACACAAACACACAAACACACACACACACACACACACACACACACACACACACACACACACTCGACATGCCGGGTGCGACTCCGGGCTCCGGAGAGAAACCCACAGTTTAAAGATGAAAGCGAGCAGGTAAGGAATCAGGACATGGAGCAGCTGGGGGAGAAACTGGGGTGCGTGCATCACACGCGCGTCTGCCGCATGGGGATGGGGACCGTGCCGAAGGCCCACCAGGAAGCATGCCGTGAATGCTGCGGGGGGGGGGAACCTGCCAGTTGTCTCCGTGGGCCGGTCTTAATCACAGTAATGAGGCGCGTGATCGTTTTT
>JABFEA020000085.1:19284587-19307314 GCA_019775915.2 Cyphomyrus plagiostoma
TTCACCGTCTGCGAGGCGATGTAGGAGCCCGCCGTGGCCCGCGAGTCCACCGCCACGATCACGCCGTGCTGGAACTGTGGGAGGGGCAAAAAAAAAAAAAAAAAAGAAAGAGGGGGGTGTGTGATTCATCTCCGCTAACACCATACAGCAGAAAACATGCCAGGAAGCTGATCCAGTCTTACTTAAACCGGAGACACGAGCGGAGGAGAGTGAGCAGGCCGCCGTCCCACGCACACGGATGTGCGGCGCAGACCAATCGTGCCGCGACAGAGCCACCCGGGGGATATTAAATCAGACCGCCGTGCACGTTCCGCACCCTGCAGTGGACAGGCAGCCATGTTCACCCGAGAAGGTGAGCAGAACCACAGGGTCCCATGGGAATTAACCGCCACTAATTAACACAATCTGGAGACGTTCTCCTGCTTGCTGCTCCCTCCCGGGAAAACGCTGGACTCCCATAACGCTGGCTTTAAAGCGTGGAGAGCAGGAGCACCGCGCAGAGTGAGGGTGACTGATCGCAATTTCGACATCATTATTTCCAGATCATTTCTCACCGCATGCCTGTAAACAATCCTCCCCCAGCTACACATTCATAGGTCAAAACTCACACTGATCCATCAGCAGGAGAACTACGTTACGTTAAACAGACAACTCAGCTCGATATAATGTCTGTGGAGAGGCAACATTCTCAACGTGTGTTCTGTGTAATAGGATCCCATAACCACGTGATCACTTTCCAAGCCTATTTTGTAAGGAAACTGAAGAAAGAGCCAGCACATTTATACTGACCTGGAGGTGTGCACAGATTCCATTTCATTATGGAATTTTTTTCAGGTGAAAGAATCACTAAATATACTAAAGACTGTATAAACTCAGTGCTGAATATCCATTCATTTAGCTCCCAGCTGGATTTATGAAGCAATCACATTGGTTTTGTTTATTCGGGGAGTTAATGAGTTGTGCTTCGTCAACACTGGCATCTAACATTAGATCCGATGGATTATGATGAGAGAAGCCTGAAGGATCGCTGGCTTAAGAATCCTGCAGCCCTCCCCTTGCCAATTATTGGCCAATAAATGCTCCCCTGGCACGTTAACCATAAAGGCTCGGCCTTAAAAAGGTCAGCCTTCTGGTTATCTGTACACGTCCTTAATCACACACACCACTTACCATGCCAAGCCCATGAAATAACCACAGATATTGGGACACTTGTTAAAAGAATATATCATTGTCAGTGATGCGCCGGGTAGAAATCTGAATTACACTGACCAAGAAGCCCAAATAAATCACAACGAAGGGAAACAAACAAACAAAATAAGGGCAAGGTTACATTAATTTACGTGGTGATTGTTACTGCGTTTCTCTGTAACCAGAAACTGACAGCAAGTCAACTATAAGGCAACTAAGCGTTCATTAAAAAAAATCATTAAAAAATTAATGGAAATAAATGGAGCAGCGCTTGGGAGATAGTGGGGCGGTACTTCCATTCATAACAAAGGCATCGTGACGCTGCAAAAAACAGACCAAGCAAAAATACTTATCAAGCTGGCTATCCAGCACAACTAACCAAGTTAAGCACGCCGCACGCGGTGTCAGGTGGGGGTGCGGGGTCCCAAGGACTGTGGGTGGATGATGCTACTCACTTTAAAGGCCAGAGTCGTGGTCCCATGGAGGAACTCGATCTTGGACTCCGGGGCCGCTTTGTCATCGGTGTAAAGCGGCGCTCTTATGTCGAAGCTCAGTCCATCGCCCGAAACCGAGCTGAAGCCCAGCCCGGTCCGACCGTCGCTGAAACCAGCCCCGACAGACCCGGCATCAGAACCGAAAAGCCCCAGAGAGTCTCTGCTCAGGATGCTACTGAGAGCCATGTCTGCAAAAGCGAGCTCGAGCGGCCTTTTTCAAACTGGAACTAAGAGGGCAGCCCGCTGGAACCGGAGCGGACGCTTCTCAAGGAGCTCCCCCTAGTGGAGGACCCTGGCGCACACGCACGTCGCCCCCGCAGCTGCGATTAACGGGGCGGTTTTACATGAATAATAACTGAGCAGTTGCAGAATAAGGTGAGGCAAATGTGATAAAACGCGGATTCATTATGATAATGGGGGCTTCTGAGCATGGAAATGAGATTAAATTCGCTACAGAGTTAGATTGTTCCGCAACTTAAATGTGAATAAAGTTATACCGGAGCCGAGCATTTAGAGAAATTATTAAAAACACGCAAATACAGCGGTAGCGGAACTCACATTTACATACAGCTATAACACTGAATTATAACCCATTCAAATTATATATTTAGTTAAATGTCTTCTGCATTTCTTCCACCATTGCCCTCTAAATCTTGTTTTTTTCTCCAGTCTGTACATTTTTAACATCCCTCATTTTTCTAGTGACTTCCTTTCCTCCCCTCCTCCTGTCCCTCTCTCCCTCTTGTACCTATTTTCTCTCTTCCGCCCTCTCCCTCCTTCTCTCCTCCACCCTCTCCCTCTCTCTCTCCTTCTCCCTATAGTACTCCTCCTTCAGGTCCTCCCTTGCCCGCTGTCTCCAGCCTCGTGCAGTGATGTGAAAAAGGTCCACGCAGTTCCCAGAGTATGCATCCCGGTGCGTGGCCCTGAACACGGCCTCTCGGGCCAGGGAGCACGCCTCTGGTACGCTCAGCTCCCAGCGAAGCCCCGCGTCCAGCACGGAGTAAGCGTAGGGGGAGCCGGAGCCCACGGAGAAGAGCCCACCCTTCAGCAGGGTGCCATCGCTGCACACGTAGCAGAGCCGCGGGCCCGGAGCCCAAGCTGGGGCCCTGGCTTCAGCGGCTGGTGAGGTGCTACTCTCATTTCCAGACCCTCCATCCTGGGTTCCCTCTGCTGCCGTGGCTGGCAGGCCACCTGGGGCCCTATCCACATTTCCGCCCACTGACTTCCGATCTATTTCACGGGATGTGCTGCTCGCCTCTCCTGCTCCCAAACCTGTAGGAGGGGCCAGTGTCTGGTCAGGATTGCCCATATTGTGGCTCCACCCCAAAGAATCCCTGCCACCCGACTTGTCCTCTGTACCTTCTTCAACCTCGCCATCCCAGCCGCACAACGTGGCTGCCACACAAAGTTCGGTGCCCTTGAAGGGGTGCAGCATGTGCGAGAGCAGCTTAGCGCTGCCCCCTACTGTCAGGCGCCGGCGGTGGCGCAGCTGGTAGAGGCGGCACTCCCGGGCCAGGATGCGCTTCCAGAGAGCGCAGTCGGCAGAGGTGCCGGACGTGGTGCCCACCATGTGCGAGTGCACGGGCAGGACCTTGTGGGAGGCAGGGCAGGCGACGAGACCACCGCAGCTGGACCGGGTGTCGGCTGCAGCGATGGCCCCGCCCTGGAAGGCAAAGGCCAGTGTGGTGGTACCATGGGACAGCGGGAAGGGTAAGGGGACAGAAGGACTGGGAGGGATAGGTGAGGACAGCAGAGGAATGGACACAGGAAGACAGGAGGGTGACAATGGAGTAGGAGACTGGAAAAGCGGAGGGTGGCTTGGTAGTGTGTTGGAGGCAATCTGGCCAAAATTAATAGGGCCTTGGCTGAGGTAGTCCAATACCGGTACATAGAGCTCCAGAGCATTCCCACTGGTTTTTCCCACAAAGCACTCATCTCCGAAATCATACATGCTTCTTCCGAATCCCCTTTTAAAGTGCAAAATGGTATCTCCCACTGGCAGGGACAGCAACGCTGGAGAGTTCCACCTGGGGTAAGCAGGGGTGTCGTGGAAACCGCACACGTCTTGTAAAGCCATCCCAACACTGCTGCCCGTACAATGGTAAATGCCTATTCAAGAGGAGTAGACAGCTGACTGCTGAGAGAACTGAAGATGATACGATATGACCTTCCCGAACTCCCTTAAATAAAAATGCTGCAAAGTTTCCCTATCAAGAACAAATCAATCCAATAAAACACTCTTGCATTTGCCTAGTTATATCGAAAGACGAAGTACTGTAACTCCACCAGTCTTTGCTCGAGGTCCTAAATAAATCGAAAGAATGATGAAAGCCAGATCTTATATACCCTTCGTGTCTGCCGTCTGTAACTACCAACGCAATATGATAGCGCTTTTACAGACGCTTGAAAGCGTCGAGTTAGTGATTTCATTGAAGCCAATCGATGAAAATGCTCTTCAAAACTTGCCTTAATGATGAGTTTACTGCTGTGTGTATGAATGTGTAAGCGAGTGATTTACAGTGTATACGTAAGATAATACCCATATGGCAATGCCAACAATAATCATACGCATGCATTTTATTATTTAGGATTAATCGATTAATCTCTGTTTATGTACAGCAACTGCTTTTTGTAAATGGTGTAGATACTGGTTCAATAAATAGGCGTATCTGCATGCCTGCGCTGAATACCTGACCAGGTGACGCATCTGTCCCGGATTATCTGTGCGGCTCAGGAAGAAATTTCCGTATTTCGTACCCGAATGCGAAAGTTGGCTGAAGCGTTGGTGGCAGCCCATTTCTTTGCCTTTGCTGTTATTCAGTACCGTCAAGCGAGCTAAAATGCGAGTGAGGGATCTGACATGCTAAACTGCCATGGGCTGCCTGCGCTCGAAACCCGATGCGGGTTTTCGCTTCGTTAGATACGCGGCGCTTTCTCTTCTGCTTTTAGGCTCGGTGAGTAATTTCCGCCAAAAAGTCTAAATGTGACTTTTCCATCCGATCTGTCGCAGCCACCGTGTTTTTCCAAATAGGCTACTTCCTTGACATTTGTAAATCTGTGCACATTCATGATCATATTATATATTAAACCGCAGCTCACAAGTGTAATATAGGGGCCTACGTATGAACGAAGGACCATTTACTGCCTCTGAATCGCGCTCTTTAACTAAGTATAATCAGCTCACAGTGTTTTTCGAGAAGAATAAAATTGCATCATTACTGTTAGAATATTAGACTTAATGTTATAGGCCCACTTTTCTCATCAGTAGATCTATTAATAGTAATTCACGGTTGACTACTATTAAATTAATTAGTATACTACCGTACAAATACCGCCGCGTTTCTTTTTTCTTTGACAGTAACAGTATATCAATCATATAGTACATAAAGAGAAAACCACAGTGAGCAGCCGTGGAAGCCTTATATAGCTATTCCTTCCTGGATAAACGCGTGAATATTTCCGTGACATAAACTATTATGTCGAATCGATAATTAGTGCTTGTATTATTGGACTAAAAATGACCTCAAGCTTGTAACTAAAGTGTTCTTGGTTTAAATCCAGACGGCTGCGCTATTGTTTCTGTTTATAGTCGTGTTTTCAATTTTAGCCCACAGATGTCGCGTCTGTGAAATTTAAATATAGGCTTCAGTGAGACGCATGTTTTTTTATTTATTTATTTCTGAAACACTGTGTGCTTTCCTCAAGGTTCAAACCAAGCACACGTCGTGCACAACACCGTCTTTGCCAGCCAGAAGCCAAATTTGGCAAGGGGACGACTTTGTGAAGTTCGAAAAGGAGCCCAGCGTGGTGATTGATGGTTACAGCCTGTCAGTTCGTTACCTGTGTTCACGCCCCTGTGTGGTGGGGGTGGAGGTGGTAGCTCCTACTGAGTGGAGGACTGGACCATTGGTCTTCCAGAAGACATGGATGAACCAGCACCATTTTGGCTCACTTCGGAGACGCTCGCTACCCCTGCGTTTCCCTGCTGCCATGGCATACCAGACAGACTTTTATGTCAGGCACTCCATAGATGCCCAAGATGTCATGCTGAGGGCCTGGTTAGACCACCTCGGGAGGACCAATGGGAGCATAGGTGGTCTTAATGCGTACCACACATCTCTTGCCCACGTATTCAGTATCCTGAGGACCTTGCCTGCATCCAAACGCCCGGTTAAGCAGCACAGATCCTGCCTTTCCTGGGGGCCAGAATTATTATGGAAGCTGAATCACAACAGACTCAACTGGTGTCCTCATGAATCAGGTCAGGATTTGCACTCTGGCTGGTGGGGTTTGTATGTGACGACATAAATCTGGCAAAGTCAAACACCGAGAATTGCTAATCAGATTACTCAGTCTCTAAAGCCTGAAGTCCTCCAAGGCTTTGGCTGATGAACCCTTGGTGGATGAGCCCTGTTGGATGCTGGACCTGGTTATTGGAAGTTCTTTTGTTTCTCCTTAGTGTGCCAGGGTTTTGATCTCAGCCATGTTTTTTAAGATGTTTCAAAAGATAAATAAATGACTAGCAGGTAGAGTCAGAAGATCGTAGCCAGCTAGCTGGTTAGCAGAACATGCTGGTGCAGCGTTTCCTGGATAAGGAACACATAGATTCAGGGTTTAGTGTAGTTACTGTCTGTAGCCAACAGGGGGCGTTTGGTATGATTTGTGGTAAATAGCAGCCACTGATTGTGATGCCTGTATTTTACAGGCATCGTGCCCCTGCTGACCTTCCCTCTGGCGAGCACCGGCGAGCGATTCGGGGTTATCCGTCATTTCCAACCCTTCGTCAACAAAGAGCTGGAGGACCTTCGTAATGGGACCATAGAGGATCCCAGGTCTCTGCCCCTCTTGCTCTTCCATGGAGTCTTCTGTCTCTGGGTCACTTCAGACCGGAATCGAGAAAATCTTCCCTATCATCTTGTTGCTATGGTTTTATACCCCCCCCCCCCCCCCCGTTGCCAAGGGCTTACTGCATTCTGACAGAATGTAAACGTCGCACTGAATGCCTTAACCTCAGGTTTTTTTTGCTTTGTTGTGGTTATAAGATGCTCTCTCTGTGGGAGAGGAGTGTAAACCTGTGTCCTCAAGGAAGCATGTCACCGGCAGGCTGTTCAGTGAGGCCCTTCGCTCCAAACGGCCTCTCCAGGGGAGCCGGAAAAATGGTTGGGCCCCATGCTCTGACCCGCCAGCTGTGCTGTCATCTGTACGCATGTGTGCATCTCACAGGATGCGGGCAGGATACGTGGGAACCAGAGAATACCGTATGCCTGTACTTGTGCTTGTATAAATGGCATATCATTTTCAAAAAATATATGCGTTTTTGCAAAGTATACATCGGCTGACAGACGGTTATCCTCGTTAACTCTGCGTCTATGAATAAATCATGTTTGTGTTGGTATTTTGCTTTTAAGCAGACTTTTTTTTTTTTTTTTAAAAAAAAGCCTATTTCTGGCCTGTCTTTGTGAAAGTAGCTTTTCTGAAGGCCCAGCTCGGATGTGTGTCAAATCAACTTTTTTTGTAGACTGCCACTTGAAATAAACAAGTAAATTGGTAAATATAGGCAGTGAGCCAGCATGCAAGGCACAGGGCTACTGCATGCAGATGATTTTTAAAGGTGAGGTGTGGGTTTTACACCTGTTTAATATGACTGCTTAAAATAAGCGAGATGGATAAATGCAGCAATAGATTGACGCGGACTTTGTGTTTTATGTCGCTCTGCCAACTCCGGGATTTGAACCAGCAACTGTATGTGATAAGCACTCGGTTCTAACCCACTGAGCCACACAGGAGCTAGAGCCGCGGGGGAAATATAGCAGGTGACCTTTGTGAAGCTATGGAACGTAGGGCGCAGGCCTTGACGAGTCGTCTCTTTGTGATATCACAAGCCCATTGTGTCTCCGTCCTGCAGGCTCACCCTCTCTCTGTGGATTTACCTGCTAAGCTGGTGCGACCGTGACTTCTGTGGCATCCTGCAGCACCTGGACCCGCCTGAGACCTTCGGCACGCCCATGCTCATGCTCGACGACAGGGGTGAGTGGGCCGACCTGTCAGCCGTGACCTTCGCGCGCGGAGGCACCGGTCGCGCTTGCTTGCCCGCGGCCGTTTGCGCCCTTCTGGCCGAATCGGTGCCGTGTAAATCACCCGGAATAAGATCACCGCCTGGCGAATAATGCAATAAATGATGAGAGCAATTGCCAATTCGATAAAACGAGAGCAAGGGTCAACCTCACCTAGGATACATCTTCACGCCTGATTTCAGCTCCCTGTTATCTGAGCGGACAGAGGCGGTAAATAGTCACAGATCCTTCCAGCAGCACCGTGGACTTGCGCGTCCATACATGGAGGATGCTGCCCCCTTTTAACCTCCACATTCCTCTTCTGCACACATGAGCCTTTAGAGAAAACATGAACTTGAGAATTTTTGTATTCTGGGTTATTAGGTTAGAATGATTTAAAGCCGTGATGTACAAAAGATCCCATAGTGCATGACATGTTGTTATGCTATTGGTATCATCCATCCATCCATCAGAGGAACCACACTCAATGTTCATGTCATCATCAGATGATTATTATCCGCTATTCGAGTTGTCAAACTGAGTAGCAGTGGAAGTATCTCGCATGCCTACTGCCTGCTAAACAGCTCCTCATATTGTACCCTCCATGTGAAGGGGACATCATTTTGCAGGTGAGACTGGCATCCGGAGAAGCTCGCAGCTTCCGGTCGTACACGGCCCTCCCTCTCAGAGTCTGGCATCGCCTGGATGTCTTCATGGATGGATCCAAGGTAATCATCCATCCATCCATCTATCCACTGACTGTGCATCCGGGTATGACACATACATGCTACAGACTAAACAGTTAATTATTGCATTTCCTCTTAGCAAATGACCCCAGCTATAGAAACATCCCCCAGCCCTGTACCAAAAACAGCCAGCAGTTTTCCATAGGCTTCACACCGCCGTTACCTGCTCTCTCTTTCGGCGAAGGCACATTGCCTGCCCCCTGACATCACCAAACGCCGCGAAATTTCTTAAAAAGCTCCACAACAAAAAATAATCGGCCTTCTGCTAATCTGGACACGGACAGAAACACATCCGGTGGAATCTTTAACAGTGAGAGAAACTGAAATAAATTACTGTTTTTCTTTTCTCTGAGTGCAGACTGAGAAGATCCTTATTGCTTCCTGAATTATAATTAATGAACTTAATTCCTAGGATTTACCTCCTAGGCTATTCCACCGCCAGTCGCTGTTGTTTTTTTTTTTTTTCCTCCCTCCCTTCCGCTTATTTATTGGTTATTTATTTAGCCAACGATCTAACCCTGGCTGTGCTTTATAGCTTCAGTTTTCCGGCACTGGCCATTAATATAGCTGGGTATTTACTGAATCAGTTCGGTTAAGCACCCAGCTCAAGGGCACAGGGGTCATTTCTCTCGCAGAACTCTTCCTCCAGGGAAAATGGGAGTTTCTGTAATGGCAGCCAGCCAAAGTCCTGAATCTTATTTTTCCTTATTAACATGCCCTCCCGGGCAATGGGCATTCAGGATTCAGTGTCCCCGCCGTGGCCGGTCCCACACAGCTGCCACGGCTCGGACCAGCCTGGCCTTTTACTAAGGGTCGTCTTCTCCCCAGGTGACGCTGAAGGTGACGTCCCACGGTGTGACACCGGCGAGCACAAGAGAGCCGTACACCTACACGTAAGCTGCCGTGTCTCTCATGCCTGTGTTCGGCTATTTTTACGAAAGTGGAACTGCTTACCTGCGCAAACAATATGGCCTCATGAATGAAGAACGCGGTTGCCAGGGGCGCCATGAAGGTGGTGGTGGTGGTGGTGGTGGTGGTGGTGGTGGGGGGGGGGGGCAGTTAGGATGATTCAAATTTGGAACATAATTGGATTGATCTGGGTTGGGGGTCCACTTTGATATGCTTTCATGGGGCCCAGAATGTCTGGTGGCGCCTCTGGCAGTCTCAGATATTACAGTCATCCTTTGCTTAACGATGTGGATGCGTTCGGAGAGATGCGTCATTGGGCCATTTTCTTACTGTGTGAACGTTATAGAGTGTAATTATGTAACTCTAGATGGTACAGCCTACTATGCACCTAGGTTATGTAATGGTTACAAAGTACAATATAGCAAACATATAAACCAGTAACATGTTTGTTATATGAAGTATGATGTACTGTACATAGTTCTGAGTGCTTCACTTGTAGGCTTGTTTACATCAGCGTCACCACAAACACACCTAACACACGACAACACAATGTGTACAGCGTCACTAGGGAATAGGAATTTTTCAGCTGTGTTATAATCTAATGGGACCACGGCGGCATATGCGGTCTGTTATTGACTGAAGCTTCGTTATGCAACGCCTGGCTGCATTCTTGTGGGTAGAAGCTAGTGTCTGGCATCTAGAGGGTCTGTGTTTCATGTCGCCTTGAAATCAGATTACAGGGGTGAGTTTTGAATACTCCTGCGCTCTCTCTCACCATCTAAGAAGGTGCCCTTAGTGCTTTGCATTGGTGCGTGGCCATTTGCGAAGGAGAATGATCCGATAGACCAGGCTATGGTGCGGTGGGTACCTGTCACATGATTATCCCAGTGGCACCACTCAAAAGAATTAGTTTAAACAGAAGTTTAATAGTCCAGGTAACATCCATGATTATACGCCCCTCTCCTCTTCTCTCTCCACCCAGGAGACCCAATTTAAAACTCTAAAAAGTCAATTAAGACAAACAGAACCAGCTGGGTTCCATTAGTCAAGGACTGTGCTGGAGTACGACCAGTGATCAGTTTCCATGGCGACGGAAGATATCAACCAAACTTAGACCCAACTCATTAGAGATCCTTAAAAACGTTTATTTTGTTGTTTTTTGTTAGTGCATTTAACACACATTTGCTACTAGGAGTTCCTGAAGTCCTCCTCGTGTCCACTGACACACCAGTCATCCAGTGGTTGTCCCTCGCGTCTCCCCGGTCTGCACCCTGTGTGTGGTGTGAGTGGGAGGCTCACCATTTGCATTCCAGTTTCCAGGCTGACATCCACTACGACGACACTGCTGGCTACTTCATGATTGGCGGTGGCAGGTTTATGCCCGGCATCCAGGGCTACTTTGGACCAATCACGTACCACCGCCTGGGTGGGCATGAGGTAATGGCAAACAGGCTTGCATACTAAATAATAGCAACCCATCCATCCATCCATCCCTCACCACTTCAGCAGTATTTCAGTATTGCAACCAGCTGTGTTGAAGCTAAGCTGGCTTTAACACTGAGATGTTACTGAAGGGCCTGGTTATCTGTATCAGGGCTGTGCCTAAGGTCTGCAGGGTGGTGGATCTCCAAGAGCAAAAATGAGCAGCCCATGTTTAGAGGCTTTTAAATGTGTGTTTTGGGACTGTGGGAAAGGTCTGGAGTACCTGAAGGAAAGCAGCACACATACAGGGGAATACACAAAACCAGACACTGAGGAGACTCAATGTGAGGCTGCAGCTCTAACCACCCACTCAATAAGGAGAACAAGTTAAACGTAGGCAATTGATTTTACACAACTCTGCACTGCATTCAAACACGTTTTCTCCCCAATTCCTCCTTTTACCGCAGTTTCCTTATATAAAGGATAGCCCTTAATCAGTCAGTCCATTTAGTAGCCAATAGCGCATTTTTAATAGCCAGATTTCACTAAGTACTTTACAGCTCTTTGTTGTGTTTTCTCAATTCGGCAGTATTGGGGCCTAAATGAGCTCTGATGTAAGCGAGCCGCCCTCATCAAAAGCTTCTGCCGCTCCCTCTACGGGCAGCATTTGTTTGGAATAGGGTTAGCGAGTCATTTATGGGAGAATGGAATGTGAACCATCCTCATTACACAGACAGTGTGTCTTTGTAGGACAGAGAGAAATGGTGTTGTGTTTGGCAGATGTCTGCTCTTGCGTAACAGATGTTTGGTGGGGAGTGATACTGCCTCTCACTCGTGCAGGGCTGTCCTGGCCCATACATGAACTTGGCAGGTTCCCCTCGTCTTCGCGCACGTTGCCTGGCAGCTGCTCTGGGCCTCTTCCAGAAGTCCAAAGACAGCTGGGTCAGGTGACTCCCAAGTGTGGCATCCAAAACCTCTTTGAGCGCAATGTTTGTTTCGTAACACGGGTCAGAATATTATGGTAGCATGTGTGCATGACCAGTTTCGATTCCACGAGAGAAGAGTGTGGCTGTAACACATTTTGAACATAGCACTTACATTTCATTAGCTTAAAATAGGATTGTATCCCAAATGGTTCATGAATCATGCCTTACATTTTTCAGCTATTTTCTGACCAAAGGGTCTCGACTCAGTAACCCTCTGAACATAATGATGGCTCTAATCCAGGTACTACTGGCTGTACTGTACATGACAAATATGCAGGGGCGGGGCCACAGTCACTGGTCCCGTCGAAAAGCTGATTGGCCCAGAGGGTGCCTCCCCTTCACTCACTGATTGGATAAGGTTGGCCCATCTGAGTGAATATGAGCCCTCTTATGCCCCCCCCCCCCCCACCTTAATTAAATTCTAGAATCCCCCAGGTAATCAGATTGCATGTCCTCTAGGTTTGGAACCCTCTGTCTCCAGAGCTGACTGCGTTGGGTCTAGACCAAACACATCGGGTGTGTGAGGAGGTGATGGGAGTCATCTTGGGGTTTGCCCAGGTTCTGAGAGACACTGAGGATGTCCAGCGTGAGTCATCCTGCCTACTCTGCATTGTAAATGTACTTTACCATCCACTGTCTGTTACAAAACACAAGTATGATTCTGCTGGCTGTTTAACAAAGAGGGTCCCACTTAGTGTTCCAAGCTGTATCATCACAGAAGCAATAGCTGTCACTGGTCTGTTCACCAGGTTCCTGCAGGTCATACTACATGGGTCTCAAGCGGAGGTTTGAGCAGCTGAGCTGTAGAGCTCCGCCTCTTAGTGCTGACCGCCGCCATTACATTGTCCTGCGGCTTCTCAAGGCTCTGGGGCGAAACTACATCTCAGGTACCCGCTTCGTGCAGGTAGAGCAGCCCTAACCCCCAGGTATCTTTATAAAGTAGGGACCCTTCACACATAGGGACTGTCTCCAAACTCTACACAGGTACCCTTCACATATAGGGACCATCTCCCAACTCCACATAGAAGCCCTTCACGCATAGGGTCTGTCTCCAAACTCAGCACCCTTTCCCTTCACACATAGGTACCATGTCCAAACGTTATACTGGTACCCTTTGCATATGAGTATTTTCTCGATATCATGCAGATATAGCCCCTTAATAGGTACAAACTCCAGTAATTGAATGGCATCTGTTCACAGAATTATAACAAGAAAACCTGCCATCTATATGGCTTCACACCAACGGAATATGAGACTTTCATTTGCCTCCACATGGCATGGCCCTCTGATAAACACCCGGGTAAATGCTGGACCTTCTGTTCCTAATTGATATGTGTGTAATTTGTACAGGCTCCGGGAGCGGGAATGTGTTTAAGCGTCTTGGGAGGTGGTCCTATGAGCTCGCTAAAAGGAAGCTGGCCCGCGCCCGCCTTGGTTCTGGCCCAGTGTCCTCTGCAATACAGATCCTGCAGGTGTCTAGCTGCTGTGGAAACTCCCAAGCATCCCTGCTGCTGGCGGCTGTTTACCTGGGCGGACTTGGGGTGCCTGAGGACACCGTGAAGGTAGAGCTTAGATTATTTCCTTCACCATGAGACTACTGGCCTCACTGTTCATGGCTCTTATTGTATGCTACTCATCACCCTCCCATTGACCTCACTCTTGTTGTATCCTACTAATCACCTTCCTACTCACCTCACTCTTATTGTCTGCTGCTACTGACCTTCTTGTCAGTGATTTCACTGTCGCTCTTTCTTACTGCTGTCCTTATCGGTGTTGTCAGTAACCTCACTGTTACTCTTTCTTACTGCTGACCTTGTCAGAAACCATGCTTCGAGCACGATATAGCCGACTTCACCACCTTCCATGTTGATATTTCTGTCTGTGAGACCCTCGGGCTGCTGTTGCCACTCTTGAGTGTGTCGCTATGGTCGCTACCTGCTGATGTCACTCGCTATGTTCCGCCATGATGTCACTGCAGCTGCTTTAGCGTTAACCTAATCCATTCACCACTATCCTGGCTCTGGAAAACGCATCCCAGGGTCAAGTCTACAGTCTGGTTGGCGCTCAGGCGGATGGCCGACTCGCTCTCATGCACTTGGGCTACAAGCACGCTCAGGGAATTGATGGCTTTCCTCGGGATTACAGCATGGCCTACTGTTACTACAGTAACGTTGGCAAGCAGACCTGCGCCGATCGGTGGACAGTGCCGATGACTCAAGTGAGTGCCTGCATCACGGTGCACATGGACAGAGAAATAAGGAACTACAGCAGCTGTATGGCTGCCAAATCCTTGTGGAGAATTTATGTATTTTTTCCAGCTATTTTAGGTTCTCTCTGTTTGTCAAGTTATGTTCTAGCATACATAATACAAGCCTACAGACTTGCATTTCTGTAAGATTTTTATTTTAAGAACATCTCAACCCTTTTGCAGATATTTCACAAAACTGATGCAGGTTGCTTTTTCCACTTGCCCCATTGTGTCTGTGACATTCTCAATTTTTCACCCCAAGCAATACACCACAGAGCTCATCCTCCTCACTGATGATGGGGCCTTGAAGTCTCAAATGGATGAAGATGATGACATCTTCCAGTATTTCAAATTCAAGGCCGAAAGGGGCGACCTGGAGGCTCAGGTAGTCCCCAGTAATCCCAGCTACATTTTTTATTCCAGTACACCTGTTCCTGTGTGATCCCAATTCCTCGCTTGAATTTACTGTTTTTTTTATGGGCTGGGATCAGATGGGGCCTCCCTTTCTAACCCACACAACATGTGGTTCTATTCAGGATGCTAATCAAAAGCGATTCTACAAAGGTCACTTTTGGCTTCCTTGAATTACCAGAATCCACGTAGCAGCTTCTAATCATCTGTGATCCGGTGTGTACTTCAACAGGCCATAATTTCTTCTCATTTGTAGAAAACATTAGCCAGAATGCTGCTCTGGGGAGAGCAAGGAGTGTCCAAAGACACGGGGGGTGCTCTTCGGTGGTACGCTGAGAGTGCCATGAGGATGACCGACCCACAGGCTATGTATGACTACTCCATTTTACTCCTGAAGGTAACCATGTGCAACAGATCCATTTGCTAGAGGTCAACCATGAGTGCTGTAGTTAGAACGTGTATGACCCATGAGTTTAACTGTTGTGGTTAACTGTGTCTGAGCAATCCATTTGACCACAGTAGACAGACACTGTGTCCCAATCTATTTGACCATGATAGGAAGACCATATTCAACCAATCCGTTTGATCACAGTAGACAGACACTGTGTCCTAATCTCTTTGACCATGGTAGGTAGACAATGTGTGATACATCCGTTTGACTGCTGTAGGTAAACACCATACTGCACTACCTACGCTGTATAACTCCACGTTCTCCTTGGACTTCTCACCCTCCATATTCTGCTTGATCTTCTCAAGGGCTATGGCAAGAAGAAGAACAGGACATTGGGCCTTCGCCTACTGGAGAAAGCTGCATCAATGGTGAATATATTCATGTTTGTGCATCTGCTTGTATGTATGCATGTCTTAGCTTGTCTGTTGCCTGTAGCATGAAAGAGATTCCCAAATCAAAACAATTCCGTGTCCCCGTCGGTTTCCCAATGAGTTTCGTCCCTCCTTCCCAGGGTTTCCCAGAAGCCATCAATGGCATGGGATGGTATTACAGCCTCTTCATGGCCGACTCCGCCACAGCGTCGAGGTACTTCGAAAGGGCCGCGCAGGCAGGCAACAAGGACGCGATCTACAACCTCGGCTTGCTCTACATGAGCGGCAAACACCCAAAGAAGCCAGGGAAGAACCAGGTATGGCCTGGACTGAGAGTGTCTTCCCTTTGCTGGGTGCGTCCCTGAGGCGTCCGAAGCACATGGATACACGGGCAGATTTTGGGGTAGCACATAGGGAGGTTCTGAATGCGATAATTGAAACAGTTAAACATCACTACCCAAGGGGGCCCTAGGTGACATTTTGTCAGGGGGTCCAGCGTTTCTAGCTGTGCCCCTGGATGTCCCTATTAATTTTGCCACATTTCCTTGCCAAAAAATGTACAAAAATGCTGTTATTTGTTTGTGGCCTAATAACAGGCTTGTGTGAGTTCGCCATTAGCGGCTGACGGTTCCATCTGTGCACTTCGATTGATTCCCGCAGACTGCGGCCTTTCAGCACTTCCTGAAAGCTTCCGGCAAGGGGCATTTGGAGGCGGGCATTGAAGCCGCCTGGTACTACGCCACAGGGGTCCTGCCTGCGGTTGGGCGAGATCCCGAGAGAGCTGTCCTGTAAGGCACTCCTACGGAGCGCGGGTGGTGTGGCGGGATAGTGGAGGGTCAGATTTATCATTTCTGCATGTGTTGTTTTTATTGCCAGAATGGCAGAGAGTGTGTTGCTTTTGGACAGGATGCTAGTATCATATGGATACGGGGGGGAGCAAATGAGGATTTTGGTCTGGCAGCAGGGCTCTTGCTGGATGGTTATTCGTATAAGCTGGTTGCCATAATCTCATGTCGGGGAGGGGAGTTTTCACACTGGAAAATAGAGTAGATAAGGCTACGCTGGGCTCATATGGGTCCATAATAGGCGTCATTGATGTTTTTTTCCTCATAACTAGGAGATACCCCGGGGGGGGTACAGGGGCAATTGCCCCAGGTGAAAGCTGATTGCCCTCCCCCTTGGTACTCACTGATTCAAAGCATATCATTGGCTAATGATGAGGTTGGCCCCTCTGTGTAAATTATGGCACCTTTTATTGACCCCCACCTTAACCTGGAAGGGGGTAGAATTCCTACCTCTGCTCTGTCATCCATGGGGATTCTGCCATATATACATTTCTTTTTTGCCCTGTTAAATCCGACTCCATTACATTTGTGAAGCTTTCTGTGTGCTGAGGTAGCGTGGGGAGAGGACGAGGAAATGGCTGTTGTCTTATACTTTTCCGTAGCCTGCTGAAGGAGATCTGTGAGCAGAATGGGTATCTGGGGTCCATCATGAGGAAGGGACTCAGTGCCTACCTGAAGGGGTCCCGGTGAGTATCAGTGTAGGCTCTGACATGGCACACCCCCCACCCCCCACCTCCCACCATCCACTACCGCGTCATGTGATCAGTGTTTGGATTCTGTGCAGAATATACAGGGTTGGTGTGCCCCTGTAAAGGGAGAATTGCGAATTAACATTAATCACACAGTCAGACAGCAGGGTGGTGATTAGTGATGAGGCATGATTAAGAAAATGGGGGGGAAAGTCTTTTGACTGTAATTTGCTCAGCAATTTGGCTGGCGGATCCAAATATCAGTATGAAGGTTTATTTTTCACTTCCAGGATACTAGCTGTTTATTTGCTGTTTTGCTTTTTTCGTTGTTTCCCCCTTTGCTGTCTATGGGTAGTTCTCGGACACAGAGTGTTTCGTTGTGTCTACCGCAGAGTGGAATCGCTGCTCAGTTACCTTCTTGCGGCGGAGACGGGAGTGGTCGTGGCCCAGAACAATGCGGCACACCTGTGTGAGGTGCTGACCGTAAGAATACGTCTCCCTGCCTTTTAAACACACTGAGGCCCTCGAGAACTTAAAGCCTCTACCTACACTGGAGCCAGTCGATCCTCAGCTTCTGACTTCTCAAACATCTATTAAAATCAGAACCTAAAATGGACTCGCAGTATAATGTGTATAGTAGGGGCAACATTTGACAAAGGAATCTTATGAACAGAAAGCTGGCAGGTTTAAATCCAGTGGCATATACAGGTTGGAGCCACAGGGACACCAAAACCTGATTGGTCCCCGGGTTCCCCAAGCCTGTCACTCACCAATTCCAAACATATCATTGGATAATGATAAACCTGTGTTTATGCCCTCCAACATAAAAAAATCATCTCCACAAAAAGCAGATATAGGGGGCTTAGCCCAAAAAACTGGTGCAGTAACTTTGAGTCATAGACATGTTGATTAATGTGCTAACAGAAAGCGGTAACTTGTAATTCCATTGGCACAGGAGCTAGGACAGGCTTATGGCTGTGAATGGCGGTACTACAACCAATCTACCTTTAATTACTACCCCCATCCCGCTGGTGAGTCTGATCTCTGTCGCCACCATAGTTGTCTCTGAGGCTTCGCACCATTGTGCTTTCTCATTCCGTTCCAGCTCGCCCAGATCTGATTTAAATCAGTACACTTCACTGCCATTTGAATTTAATTTCCATCCGTCTTAACGTTTTATCTTTTTTTTCTCTTCCTACTCCCCTCCCCTCCTCCCTTCCTCGTGTTGCATCAGGGCTCCTGAAGATGGGGGACTTTTATTATGAAGGTCAGAATAACCAGAGCCAGGACACCAGGTTATCCGTCTTGATGTATGCCAGCGCTGCCTTGGCTGGCAGCCCCCAGGTAAACCCCCCCCCCCTGAGCTGCTCTGCACTTCCAGAGGAATGAAGACGGAGTGTTCAGTTATGATTTCATATCAAACGAGGCATAGGAGAAGTGAAAAGTAGCATGTCATGAGACAGCACGCGGCTTTCAGGCCTCCTTCTCAGAAGTAGAACTTGCCTGCATATTTTTAACTGGTTGCACTTGATTATGATGAAAGTAAGAGCGTTCCTCTTTGCCACAGCCAAAGGCTAGAGTGACGCTAATGTCAACAAGTCTAAACTCCAGAAACTAAAAGCCTATAATGGTAGTTAGCTCCCAATGCATGTGACACAGCACGCTACACATCAGTCATCGATTGCCTGTCTCCTCCTAACTTCAGGGAATATTTAACCTGGCAGCCATGATTGAAATGGGGCATGACATTCCGGAGAAGATTCTAGAGCAGTTAAAGGTCAGCAAGCAGGATCAACTGGATATGAGCGCCGTGTTGGAGAAACTCTATCTGCGGTACTTTACTCCCGGATTTTTTTTTTTTTTTCCGATGATGATGATGATGATGATAAATTATGCATGGAGTGTCTGGGATTGGTCCCCCCTGGTCCTGAATGTGCCTTGCATACTGATGAGATGAGTGTAGCTTGGAGGTGAGGATACAGTTCAGACGCTATACTGAATGTCGTCCAGTGTGTTTGGGCTACAGAGTAAGGTCATATAAGGGTGGGCCGAGGTAATTAGACACTGTGCATGGTTTCAATAACCCCCCCCCCCCCCCACAGCTGCAGACAATATGAAAACCTGGAGGACGTGACACCTTGTTTGCTAGCTCTCCTCAGAGTTCGGCTGTCGAGGGCCTGGAGGAGGTTCACTACTGGAGCTCTGCGAAATGCTTGGGTAGGCCAGCTGTCAGTCACATGACCAGTGCTCTCAGTCGTACTGGAGGGGGCTTAAGATCAGTTCTATAATACAGACCTCACTGGTAAAGTTATTAACATCCCAACCCAGTGACGGACTCCCATTTGAGGCTGAATATCTCACTCCATGTTCAGTAATATAGCCTTAATGTCTAAGGCATTTGTCATGTGACCTGGTCTTCAGCGACGGGTCATTAGTCAGTCATTGGCTGATTGGTGTATTTCAGTCGTGTCTTTTTTGTTATTTTACGGCAGCAGAGTAAGCAGCGGCAGACGTGTTCTCCTTGTCTTGCAGGCCTACCTTATTGGTAGTGGCGCAGTCCTCCTTTCCGCCATAATACTAAGCCCCATCCACAGAGGAATGATGGGTAAGTGAGATTGGTCCCCAGAGTCCTGGCCACAGGGTGACAGGCAGTTGTGTACCAGTTAAAGATTCATTGATGGTTTTTGTGGGAGATGCTTGGAGCAGTTCAGTGCACATTGATATGCAGTGCAATCCTTATGAATTGATTCCCATCCAACAGTGCTTATCATTAGTGTATGTAGGTTGCTGAGCCACAGGGGCACTGGCTCTAGCTGACAGCTGATTGGCCCCCTGAGTGCCCCCTCCCCTGTCACTCACTGATTCAAAACATATCATTGGCTAATGATACAGTTGGCCTTTCTGTATCAGTTATGGTTCCCCAATCTTAAAAATCCTAGGATTGCCCCTGTTATTGATGGTCTGACTGTATCATACAGCCAAATTAAGAATTGTCACCTGATTGCCAGTATGTAGGTGATCCTTCAATTCAAACCAAATATAAGAATTCAGAACCAGAATTACTGATCACTGACATCAGTGCTGGGATTCCCTCTGGTAAGATTTAATATTTCCTTGGTGACAGGTATTGCCTTTTAAGTTATTTTGACCTTTTTCCCCCAAGCAGGAGATGTAGTTCCATTTTTGGCCTGAATGTGGTGCTGTTGTCTTACCTGAGAGCAGTTATCCCGCCTCACCCACTGATCCATGTCCCTACAGCAGCGCAGAGTGAACGCAGAGGAGCCGCTACTGCTGCTGGTGGCCGGGGGGCTACGGCCACCCCGGGCCAGGGGTGGTGGGACCGGCAGCAGCTCAGGGACTGGGCCTGGTTCGTGCTGGGGGCCTGTCTGTGCACGGCCGGCTTGCTACTGCTCGCACAGATATTATAATGTCTGCAATCTCCTTCAAGGAGGCATGGAAGAGCAGAGTAGAAGATGTGCATTTTGAATTTGATGTCAGCATCATTATTATTTATTACGTTGGATAGGTTTTACACCTAACCTTATCCAAAATGCATAGCATATCCATCCATCCATCCATCCATCCATCCACCCATCCATCCATCCATATATATTCCAGTCACTTGAAGGGCCCGGGACCCGTCTCATGGAAATTCTGCCCAGACAGTGTGTTATGTGTCAACTACATGTCTTATGTTTACAATTAACTGCATTTAGCAAACAGTTTGGTCCAAAGCGATGTAAAAGTCCGGCAAATAGCACACTACAAACAAAAGCTTTAATGAACATTCAAAGGGTTTGTATCATTTTCAAAAGTGTGATTTCCTGTTATTTTTTTACACATCGAAGTAATGAATTGCAGTTTTACATCTCTTGAATATTATTGGCTTTGTCGTACAATGGTGAATGTGGAGAAGGCCTGAGATTAAACATCACAAACTGCACCTTTCTATCTGTCTGGTTTATTTCATGTAAAAGGAAATGATATTGGATCAAATGGATAAATAGAATGAGACACAAACACCGTTTAAAAACTCCCAAGAGAAGAAAAGAACGTTTCAAACCTTATTCAGAAATGAATGTTATTTTCTAAGGATATACGATGATTTTTATTTTAAATAACTGAAATACACAGTGGATTGACAAAACGGGCCAAAAATATATTAGCATTATGGATCGTGTAAGCCGTAGGTCCACGCTTCGCCTTCAGAACAGCTTCAATCCTTTTGGAAACGCTCTCCTTTGAAGTCTTACTCTCTGTGTAGTGGGATATTAGGCCGTTCATCATCAAGGGGAGCCTCCTGTTCTTCAGGCGATGAAGGAGGTGGAAACGTGTTTCACACTCGGCACTCCGGAATGTCCCACAAAGGTTCAATAATGTTTAGCCTGGGTGGCTGGGGAGCCGTTCACACGGCTGTTCGTGAAACCACTGCCGAATAAGTTTCACAGTTTTTATGGTGGAATTATCTTTCTGTAATACAAGAACATCTCGAGGGGACAATATTTGCTTGTTTGCAGACCTCGTTTATAGTTGACACGCATTGCTAATTGACAATCAACTTAATATGAGTCACCTTTGCAGCTGCGGAATTGCGATTTAGCTATTTCAAAGTTAAAGTCTCCTCGGTGTTTATGTGCCTGATTCCACACCGTTGTACCTTCATACCATATTTAATCGACAGGCTAATACGAAGCTGCTTGGATTTGGAATTGGGAACTGATGAAAGCGATAACCAGGAATTGATCATCAGCGGAGACATTCATTCAGCAAACATAGATGTGCCTTGTCACAGTGGCTTCTTGTAGGGTGCTGAAGGCATCTCGCCATGGTCCTGTACCATACCCCAGCAGATGAACAGCCTTGCCAGCATCACACACCTTGCGCTGTTACGAGCATCAGCTATCAGTAGCCCAGGGAAACTCTGACCCAGTATCCCGGGTGGCTAGGGTTACAGCTGTGTTAATGGAATGCTGTATTTATTCTCTGCTTCTGATCTGAACTCCAGTATCCTGCTTCACTACTTATTGTTTATTCCTATTATAATTTATGGCCTTAAAAATCCGGAGGGAGATTAACAAGTTCAATTATATCTAAAATAATATTTAAACCTGTAGAAATACGTGCCGTAACTATTTGTAAACATTTCTGTTACTCAGTTACATTCCTTATCATTTTAACAAAATCAGATTTTCCAGTATAATTTTACATAGTATTGCACTTGCTTTATGTAATACTGAAAAACATGACTATTTCATTTTCTGAGCAGGGACTGGGAGCCGTGTAGGTTGGGGGGGGGGCTGGGTAAAATGTGCCAGGTCTGTAACTGGAGTTGTTTTTGGGGTAATTGATTAACACATGGAGTCAGCTTGTTCCCATCAAACAGACTAAGCCACAAAGTGTGTTTGATTAAAGGATGATTACCCTGCTGGGTCCAGGTGAAGGTCACCTGATCACCGGCAGGAAAGATGCTGGGCTCCCTGAAGAACAATGCCATTCTTCAGTGTGTAATAACACACCAACCCAGTGGTGGGGGTGCCTCATTCTCAGAATCTTCAGTTCATCTTTATGCACAGTTTTGATTTCACGTGTCCCAATTATTTTTGTTCTCCGTTTTTATTACCCATCATGTGAGATGTTGTATTCAGAGAAGGAGATAGGCACCAAGGGTATTGCAGAGGTCCTGGAAGGGTTCGAAGGTTCTCGCACCACACGGAGCCGGGTCAGATAGCTGTTTGATGTTGAAAGCCAGTAATGCAATGGGGTACATATGTCATTTTTTTCTGTATCGTGTATTTACACTCACCTAAAGGATTATTAGGGACACCTGTTCAATTTCCCATTAATGCAATTATCTAATCAACCAATCACATGGCAGTTGCTTCAATGCATTTAGGGGTGTGGTCCTGGTCAAGAC
>JABFEA020000085.1:19315375-19349720 GCA_019775915.2 Cyphomyrus plagiostoma
GTGCCCGTTGCTTCTGGGATAGGCTCCGGACCCCCCGCGACCCAGTAGGATAAGCGGTTTGGAAAATGGATGGATGGGTGGATAGTAGAGGGTGCAGTCAGCCTGGGACCTACCCCAGGAAACACAGGGGGCAAGACAGGGGGCAATGTGGACCAGATGTCACACTACAGACAATTGCAAGATGACAGTTTACCTAAATTTCGGGTTCTTAAACGGGGTATCCTGAGGAATCTCCCACAAACCCAGGGAGAACACATGATGTCACATGCAAACAGACGCACATCTGCAGTGTTCCTATTATACCATTCTGGGACAATGAATAAGCTCATTTGTAGAATGTTAACATTTTTTGCTTATGTATTTTGTGAAGAACACAGCACTTAGCTGAACAGTGCCCCTTGTGCACTGTTTCTGTAGGAACTACATGCTGTTGTTGGATGGCCTGAGTAGAATCCGCAAGGCCATTGGCTGAGATTTAAGACCCCCCTTAAGTCAGCGGGGACTGGCTTTCCCCTTAAGATCACAGCCTCACTCGGTCGTGTCTGCCGACGACGAGTGGCACTTTGTCAACCCAGTGTGGGGGTTGGGGTTCTTGAGGAGGAGGTGAAGGCTTCCATGCTTGGCCCTTCAGCGATGCGCAGGGGTAGGAAGAATGGGGCCCTTGAGCAGGTAGAGGGGTTGGGGAGTGAGGTGGGGGTGGACTTCTTTATTAGTCATCATGGGATGTGAATGACTAGCATTGTTCCTGCCACTGAAGGCCCTGAGTCTGCCCTCGGATTGTGCTCCGGATTTGCAGGTAAAACCCTGGCTTCGGGTTACCCATGGACACTAAAGCACACGGTCTAGGCCTCTCTGCAGTCACAGCTGGTGGGACTGCTACACCCCGCACCCCTCCCACAACACGAACTGAGATAGCACAGCGCTCAGTGACTAAGCAATAAGCATTAGGACCGCTTAACCTAAGGCATGAAGGCCAACCATTTGATGTTCCTAAAAACTAGCCTGTTACATATCAAATGATATCACCCTGCATATTAATCTGGAATATTCTCAAGTATATCCTTCTGACATTATGTTTTTGTTCATATCTCCCGTACCATACATGTGACTCCATTAAGAGGACAGTTATGGCTATAAATAGAGTCATAGGTGTGGGGGTGTGGCTTTGACAGCTTCCTCTTCCTGTCCAATCAAACTTTTAATCAACATTAATTTGTTTTCCACTGAAAAATCGCTAAACGAATGAATTTGCTTTGTGCGTGAAATTTTCCAGGTACATCGAGGCTAAAGCTAAATCTCATCTCAAGTCTTCAGCACCCCATCCCAATGTATGTTACAAGCATATGGACCTTGAGTTCCTGAGGGCTGGAGATGTTGAGCTGGAGGGAACATTTGAGGTTCTGAAAGGGACACATACATCTCTCCAGGTAGATGGTCTCAGACACGTTCATCAGGGTCCACGTCTCATTGCCGTCCAACCAGCAGAACACTACGGAGGTGCAGTTTTCAGGGCCAGGAACTGTCACGTTGCTAAGGGCCTGAAATGTCAAGGACACCAACCACATGTATGCCATGGTCAGTCATTCCTCTAATACTTACTACGGCCAAGCGCATCTATGTATCAAACTTGTAATGGAATTCGACAATGACTGTGATCTCAGCAGCAATTTATCACAGCTGTGCAATGAAAAGGTCACATTTGAGCTCTGCCTGTCCCAGCAGAAAAGCCCTGTTTTATTGATCCTTATGGTTTACCGCATTAATAAAACAGTAAAAACTTAAATGCATCCTGCCACTTTCAAAGCCTGAAGCACCATTAAACATTAACTACCAGTAGACTCAGTGTCTCTCTTAAACAAGACCTTCAGTTATTTCACTTGTTTTAAATGCCCACTTGAACTTAATGACCCAGAAGCTGTATAACTGCTCTGCATATTCTGCTTTTTACTGGAGCCTTGCTGGCAGGAGGGGCGTGATTAAACTTTACTCACGCCCACGGTCATTGGTTGGTTTAAAGGTGGGAACCTATAGCAGCTTCCAGGACTGCAGTCATTGGTGGTCAGGTTCTTACTGTATTTGTCTCTGTTTTGCACCAGGACTTGATGAGGCTCTTGTTCCTTGCAGCCGGGTCACCCGTGGCAATGCTGCTGATCACAGATTTGTCCAGCTGTGAGGTAGGCCCCAAGAACGTCAGATAAACATCAGGTTCTTCTGGGAGCCAGACTGTCAATGGGCAGCTCAGAGGCTAAACTCAGGGTTACACTGAATGACTCCTTTAGAGCCAGTAACCCCAACAAGTTTCATTAGACCCCACACCCTCACGGGCATCTAAAATATGAAAAACACGACCGTTGTCGATTTTTTTATGGGTTCATTTCTTGGGAGTAGTCAGTGCTAATGGAATATGCTGCAGTGTTTCTCCAACTGGGCCATCCTAAAAATGTAGCGCGTTCAGTTAACAACATTGCAAAGATGTCAGTGGCGGATGCCCTCACCTGGATGATGGAGTCGGTGAGGGGGTCAGTGATGACGTTGAGGAGCTCCGGGGAGTTTTCACCGCTCTGGATGTGGAAAGAGTCGATGATGAGCTTGGTGAGTTTGTACAGGAACCCCGAGGCCACCTCCAAGGGAAGCAGAACGAGAACCGACAGCCAGTTGAAGAAGTCGTGGACGGTGGCTCCACCAAATGCCCTATATGGGGTTAGGGGGCATTTTTAGATCTTGTCCATTAGTGTCAAAGACCACAATGGGCACCACAGTGACTCGCATCAGACCTCCTAAACTCATTTCGGTTCCCGGCCTGCATCACCGCCACGATGCTGTTGGTGATCGACGTCCCAATGTTGACTCCCATGATGATGGGCACCGCCGACTGGACCGACAACACTGGTACATAAAAGGACACTGGAGTTGGCATTTTACCTAACAACCACAATAACTGGTTGCTATACTAAATGCTATAATCAGTACAAAAGCAATAGGCATCCTGCAAATATACCAGTGGCACAGTACCACATTATGAAGCAGTCAGGGCCACTAGCACAAGTCCAGACAAATACATCAATTTTAGGTCTTCATCTAACAGGCAGGACCTCTATGAATGATTTAGTTTTTATACAGCTGGAAGGACTAGTGTCATTGGGATACACATATACATTAATATTAGTTTTTATCTAGCAGGCAGGACCCCCATTGATGGTAAAAACCTATACATTAATTTTTATACAGCAGGTAGGGCATCTACAACAAGAAGTACAAAAACAAAGATCTTTGCAATGCTCTAATGCAAGGGTGTCAAACTCCATTCCTAGGGGGCGGAGCCCTGTGTAGCTTAGTTCTTTCCCTGTTCCACCACGAATGATTCAACTCAACAGCTGTGTGGTAATTAGCACAAGGAGTAGAATCAGGTGTGTTAAACGAGGGGAAACCCAAAAATGAGGCAGGACTCCGGCCCCCCAGGACTGGAGTCTGACACCTGTGCTCTAATGCATCATAAGAGAAGCCTCATAGCTTTTCTGAGATTCATTGAGCTAGATTTATATTGCGTTGTGTGTTGTGTGTGAGAGAGAGAGCGCTCACAGCCAGAGGAGACCATGCTGACCACGATGGACGAGGACGTGCTGGAGCTCTGGACCAGCACAGTCACCATGACCCCGATTACCAGACCGGCCACTGGGTTGGCCAGGACCGTGTTGTCTTTGAAGATATCTCCCGCTGCCTTACCTGTGAAGCATCACAGTACCTTCACAATCCATTCTGCTGTGAATATCCACTGATGACCAGTACAGTCAGCTGAAATGACTCAGAAACCCACAGAAGGTGTTGATGAGTAATAACACAACGCTTACCGGGACATTTTGTCATCTGACTATGATGAGCTACTGACTGAGCAATACACACGTTTTTCTAAAATAGAGTCATCAACTTTGTCGGCCTAAATTGCACACTTTTAAAGCAAATTTGGACATCATCTGTTCACCACGTCTGCAATCTCCGAGCGTCTTGACAAACAACTTAGAATAATTTGAAACTGCAAACCATGATGAATGACTAATCCATATTTTCTTAATTTCTCCAGCCGATAGATCTCATGGAAAAACCGGCAGCCGCAGTGCTTCCGGAGAAGGTCTCGGTGTTCAGCGGGACGGTCTGCAGAGGATGCCGCGGATGGCGGCGGGCTCAAGCCGCTCACCTCCCACCAGCTGGAAGGCGGAGCTCAGCACGTCCAGCGAGCAGACGAACGTGTAGAGCAGACACAGCAGGAGCAGCAGCTTGCCGACGGCGGTCAGCGCGCGCAACACCTTCCCCTTGCAGTCCAGCTCTGCATTCCGGCACAAAGGTGAGAGAGACACGGGACCTCAGCGGCGCTGTGAGAGAGGCCTCCTTCTGGGAGATGCAGGAGGAGCTGGCATGTGGGCAGGGCACATCACCATTGATGGTGATTTGATTGTGACTCATGGTTAATTGGAATTTTATTCCCAATCCAGTGTGCAGTGCAGAGCTGGCAGTTTTAAAAGGGCGGAGCCAGACTTTAGCCCTAGCCCTGAAAGGGGTTTATTTATGTTACCTAATTATTATACTAATTGAACATTCAATGTTTATGTTATTAACTATAAAACCGATTTAGACCTTTATCCATCAATCCATTTTCAGTAACTGCTTGTCCAGTTCAGGGGGGGGTTCCAAAGCCAATCCTGGAGACTTACGGGTGCAAAGCAGGAAACAACCCATGATGGAGTGCCAACCCATCACGGGGCACGCTGACACCAAGGGGCAATTTGGTCATTACCCTCTGCATGTTTTTGGACTGTAGGGGGGTTACCAGTGTGCTGGTAACCACTGCACCACAGACCCACCTGAACAGACCCCATTATGGGATGGAAACTTAATACTATGTGGCTGCACATGTGTGCAGTCTGCTCACCTGACCACTTCACCCCAGTGTCCTGAAGCTCAGGAAGATCCCATGGATCAGCCTCCTGTGGGTCCTCCTCCATAAGAGCCAGAGTGGAGCTGGCTAGCAGGATAACAGAGCCCTTCTCTGGTGTGCTGCTCTTGTCTGCAGGTGGGGCGAGGGGATCGGGGAGAGATTCGGCAAAGATATACGGTAACACTAGACCAGCGTGCCATGGTCAGTGAAGCAGGGAGAGCGAGCCCTACCGGTGCTTACGGTGGGGACAGCCGAGCCGTTCCCGATTTCCGGCTGGGGAGGCATGATCTGAGAAAGGAACACAAAGACATCACTACAGGCTACGTGCTGGAATATTCCTGCAAAAAAAGGCAATATTTAGAGAACAGTGTGGTAATGGAGAAACAGCCTATACATAACTATTCAATAAACCATGAATTCGGTAGGTTTTGTCACTTAAAATTTCAAGCATGATAAGCAGTACAGCGATCCCAAAGCAATAAAACTAATAAAATCATATGGCCCATTTCACACCTGTTAAGGACTATATACTCTTCTCGGGAAAACTACCGGCACTCTTGACTGGCGCTTGCTTCAGTGAGAAAGACCATAGTTCCTCAAAGTAAATAAAATAAGTTTAGCTCCCTCCTACACATCCCATTGAAGAAATGCAAGTCACCTCGGAAAAGGATGATAGGCTATATAAGTCTCCCACAATAAGTCCCATAAGTCATGGGAAAATTCGCCATCTTCGTAATCATCGTGATGTTGCGGTTAGGCGACTTGGTGTTGCAGTAATTACGGCAAATCACGGGTAATGGAAGAGAATAAAGCATCATGCCTATAGATTATTAAAATCGGCCTACGTTTACTTGTTCGTTAACAACTCGTCTCAGTACTAACCTACAAAATGTTCCCTCATACTAAGTCTCAGTATCACGCTTTACACAACATTACTTATCAATTAGGCTATGCAATTTTCCGCATTTCTTTTATTCAAAACAATTAGGAGATCAATCCTGCCTCCTCATTGCACAGTATTTGAAGAAACACGCTGTTCATGAAATCTTAAATTACGCATGATAACTAGGCATCCTAAGTAGGTACTCACACGTTAATCCTTTTGACAGAGTGTAGTAATCCTATTTTTTAGGATTAAAAGTAGCTCAAAGTTTACACAGTGGTAAAATATCGGCTTTTTTAATTAAATAGTGTTCGGATAGACATATCTGCAGGCTGAAATTGAAGCCATACTCACTGGCGAGGTGGAGGTTTGGGATCAGGGTGACAAGTGACTGTGAACGGAGCAGCTTCTACCTGAGTACTGCGCCTCATTCCGCTTTTTATGGGCTGGCAGGTGGAGCCCGCCGCGCACGTCTGCGGCGAAAGTTTACTTAAGTTTGTCGCATATTAAGCTGATATTACCCGATGAAATAATGTTTTTTTTTTTTTGCTGTTCAATGAATAATATTCTATAGGCCTACTTATTGCCGTTTCAAGATTTAAAAATATATGTAGATCTGCCTAAGAGAGCTTTAGAAATGAATTCAACAATAACAATAATGTAACAATAAATGTTCTGTTTCGTTTGTACTCCGATCTTGAATATTTTTGGAAATGTTAAACAGTTGCCAAATGTAGCTATTTTATGTGTTTTTCGTCCAAAGGTCTATGTGGTTCACAGATAAAAGTACAGTTTTTTTGTCATCATGCACTTTCATAATTTCTGAAGATGTTCTGTGAACAGTCTTTCTATCGCATGTTCACTCGTGTCACACTACAGCTGCCGCGAGAGGCTTTATACACTAGGATTTCACTCACATGTATTGGACGCCTACCTGTGTATTGGTGACAACTGACGTGACAATAAGCGTGATTTTTTAAATTTGAATTTGATGCAGTCAGATTTCATTGTGTTTTACTTATTAGAACCAGAACTTCTAACTATTCATATTAGAATTAATGTACCGTACAAAGTAACAACTTTACAGTGGCATTTGTAATGTGTCCTTTACACTTGATCAAACAATATTTTGACATATAGAAACAATATGTTCATGCAGGATTACTCAACTACATTCCAGGAATAGTCGGGGGTCAGTATTTTAAGTTTTCACAATACTGACATTTTTTCCTTTATTTTTAGCTTTTCTATGGAAAGTTTAGTGTAAACGATATTACCCTTTAAGTTTCTGCCTGATGAATATACAAATATGGCATCCAGAATAATTTCCTGCACGGAAGTTTTATAGGGGAAAAAACAAATTCTCTCTCTCTCTCAAAAAAAAAAAATGCTGGAGAAAACTATTCGTTATTTCTTCGACAAGAATTGGCGGGTCGTCACAATTTATGATTACAGAGGCTGCCCTCTGCTGGACATGGATGGACACAGCGCTTTTAACATAAGCTCGAAAGTGACCACAGCGTTTCACACCCACTCAGTTTCAATTTAGGGTACGGCTGTAGAACCTTTATGGTAATCTATGGGTTTTTGGCCAGTCTCGTTTTGGGGAGAGAAGATGACACTGGCACGTTGACCAGGCAAAATACCATCAGACCATTTCAAAGGATTAAATAATTCATGTGACATTGAGTCACTTTGCACCGTTTGTGGTTTCATTGTACTGTACAGCATCACTAATATTTATAAATTAGTGCAAGAGACAGGCGCACCTTCCGCAGGAACTTGAGAGGGTTAAAAACTATTTGAATGCTCTTTCTTTCTTTCTTTCTTTAAAAAAAGAAGAGAAGCAGTGTAAAGATTATACTCAGGGCAATAATGCTATTTACAGTTCAATTTAGACAAAGCTTCTGTATGATCTGTTTCCCTAGTCACTGTGACACTGGGCCCCTCTGGGCGTGGTGTTTGGGTGAGCAGAGATTGTCACAGGAATGTCTGTCAGAAGCCAGATGTTCTCCTAAGGCTCTGGATGCTGCTCGTGTCTCCTGCACCGGCCGCATCCTCAGTCTGCACGTGACCAGTGCACAACCTTACAGATGCGTCACTGACGACACCCAAGCTTTTCCAGGCCCCCTGCCTACATCAGCAAGTGGCAATTTCCTTTCCCATCAGATCTTTGAACTTTGGCCAAAACTACACAACTTATCTGATGTTACTTATGTGTTCTAATTTTAGAAAAACAAGTAGTGTAAGCAGGGTTGGAAGTTAGGTAATAGTGAAACAATCACGGACAGCTTAAACTGAAGAATGTGGCTTGTAAAAGAAAGGAACCCAAATGGCCTCACCTGTCTTCAGGAAAAGAAACATTACATTTAGAGAAAGAGAAAACGATTATTGTGTGTATTTCACATGGATTGTAAGAATTTATGCTGCAATTTGTGTTTCCCTGACTCAGCTTCATGTGTGTATATGTGCCCTGCCACTGATTGCCATCCTGTGCACAGTGCACCCTAATCAGGGCCAGACCTAGAAGTTCTGGGACCCCTGACAAAATGTCACCTTGGGCCCCCACCCAACTTTACATATTAAAGGGCCTCTGTCAACTGCTGGGTCACCTGCTAGGATATCCATGCCCCCCCCCCCCTCAACGATCCTGAACCCCAACCTTGTGCCATGCTGCCTGGGGTCTGTAGATGGATGGATGGATGGATAGATGGATGGACGAACGGCCAGACAGATGGATGGGTGTTTCAAGCTTAGAAGTGGGCTTGTTTGTGCATTAAAGTTATAGATCTTACCATCTGCATATGGCTACTGGGTGGAGGGCAAGGCGTTTTAATGCGTGGGCTTAGCCAGGATGAAGCCCCGAGGCCTGCAGTGAAATTGGGCCTCGCCATTGCCGCCCCAACCCCCCAGGACCGACAACTTTTGCCATCACCAGTACTCTCCCACCAGTCAAAAACCACTCCATTGAATAAAGCAACAGGGAAGCCCCAGGGACCTTAGACCTTAGAATGTGCCTCAGGGAGGGTTATTTTATGACCTCATCTGACATGACCTGACTACACTCTTTACAGGTTACAATGCGGTTCCATTTCTCAATACATGTCACTTTGTTCTAATACACAGTGCTCATCACACTTCCCCAAGACCATAAAGATATCCATGGCCTGCTTTTCTCAAATGTAAACTGGATTTTACGAGATCTCTTCCAGAGGCCAGAGAGCAGAGGGTGGGGGACACACTATCCTTTCTTCCAGTATTCCTGGGAAGCGTCTGAGCCAAAAGTCTCTCAGACAAAGCAAGAGACTGATGTCACCCCCTGAGATAAAGAGTCATGTTGAATATATTAAAGGCAGCCGCTAGCTGCCGAGGCGTAACAGCGCTCGGTGTCACAACGCTTGGTGTCACAAACCATTATTTGTCACAACAAAGCCATCTTGAGGCACATGCCACACACATGAGAGTCCCACTCTGAAGGTCAGGGCTGAAGGCTTCATTAGCTCCCACATTTACACGTTTATTAATACAGACAAGTGAGGCTGCATTTTCGCTATCAAGCAATTTAGCATCAAAGTCCATTTTTAACGATCAAGAGAAATGCTCTTCATTAGTCTAATACACACACAGAGACACACAGACACACACACACAGACACACAGAGACAGACAAACAGACACAGACACACACAGACACACACAGACACAGAGACAGACATACAGACACACACAGACACAGACACACAAAGACAGACAAACAGACACACACACAGACACAGAAACACACACACACTAAACCTCTTCAGTGTTATTAGCAGCTTTATCATGACTTGGCCTTGGGGGATGAAGGTCTTTCTCAGCCAATGACATGCAAGATTTTTGGAGATGTTAGTAGATGGAAAAACTTGATGTCCTCACAAGACAGGGCAAAATGCCAAGTCATTTATTTCATATCCCCTAAGTGCAAAAGGTCCCTACATTATATAATAAAAAAAGAAAAAGAATATCCCATCCGCACACCCATCCATCCATCCATCCATTCATTTTCTGTAACAACTAATTCAGGGTCATGAGGAAAAAAATAACATAAACAAGTAAATGTTAACAAACTGATCTTAACTCTGCCAAGGATACACAGCACCTAGTTATTACTAGAATTCATCACATAGTCTTGAAATCATCCACAAGCACCATTCAATACTGCTTTTCCTCTCTGCTAGGAACCCTACTTGTCTTCCTTAAATCCCAATGGATCAAGTGATGAGATCAGTGCATGTCTAATTGAATAACATAGATAATACAAAGTTGGCTAAAATATTAACTTTGATAGAACAAATTACAAACAATTATGTTTGTATATTACGATCAGAATTAATATTGATCCACCACAAATTGATATCAAACAAATAAAATAATTTAATCCTACCCTCCCTGCCAGTCACCTTACATTCGGGGCCCTGGCTACAGAACTGGGGCCGAGCCACATTACCCAGGAGCAGAATGGGCTCGGGTCTTTTCACTGGTGACCCCAGACCTCCTACTCAGACCAGGAGATGTTAAGTTACTAAAATGCCTTAAAATTATACAAAAAAACATCAGTTAACAATATCAATATCCATTTTAGCCAGCCAATCTGAAATACAGTGATACCTCAGTTCTCAAGCTTAAGAACTCAAATTTCTTAAAGGTTGAACTAAAACAAATTACCTAGAGCTCAATCTGAATCTCAGAAGTCAAACCATGAATGCCGACCTAAGATAACTTGTATGCACGGGGAAATGAGTCATGCGGCACGTCAATCAGCGGAAACAAAGGATAAATCTTCAGTCTCAGTCTCGCATTCACTGTGATAGCACCGTGCATGTTTACACTAACTGAATACATATATTTAGACAGTAAAAATGCATTTAGACAATGATAGACAGTAACAGTAATTATTATTAGATAATAAAATACATTTAAAATAAAGATTTCTTATTCATTATTTTAATATTAATAATAAACCATTAATACATTTAATTATAATGATATTATCGTGCCGAGTGGGACAGAATGGAGACAAAGGCGCAGACGTCAGGGTATCGTGGGAATACAGAGTTTAATTACCGGTAGGGCAGGTAAAACGCAGAGGTATAATACAATGACCTGACTGGGGAAACAAACTGAAACGCGGATTAAATACAGAGGACTAATGACAACAACCAAAAACAGCTGATCACACGGGGATCCCACACGGGGTTAACGAGGGGGCGTGGCACACGAAAGGAGCAGGCGATCGGGGCAGGACACATTGTGTTTAAATGCTAAAAAAAAAAACATATTTAGGTGTAAATATTTTTAGGGCCAGGAACCAATTAATTGTGTTCCATTTTTTCTTATGGGGAAAATTCGATCACAACTCAAACTTTTTAGGATTAGATCCGGAGTTCTGAACGGATTAAATTCGAGTTCTAAGGTACCACTGTGTATGATACTAATACGGGTTTTGTGTTTTTCGATTACAAACAATAAAAACAGAGTGCAAATCCAACAAATGAACAATCAATAAAGTCATCAAAGTGTTATACTAGCGCTGGTGTCTTATATTGCATATTAAATGGTCTTTGCATGGAACAAACATGCATCATTACAGCAGGTAATTTGTATGCTGTGGCCTATTCACCTCATTGTTAGCGGGACCAATGGGGGGTGGATATGGTCGTGAACTGTGATCACCTTTCACATGAACACTGAAAGTCCAAGATCTCAGGAATTAAGGTCCATGTCATGATCCTGCTTCTTCACCTGCTTTTCATCCTTGTCCTGTCATTTCCTTGCATTTCTAAAATGAATTATTACCAACTAATTATAAATAGCATTAGCTACTGGAAGGGCTAAAACATTGCATATAATGATGGGAATTAATAACAGGACACATATCTTGTCTAATAGTCAATTAAGCTCATAATAATCTCAGTGAAAGCTTTAATAGTGCAGTTGTTAGATAGTGGTTTGGCGATTGTACCTGTACATTGCTCTTACGGAAAAAGTAAAAAGGCTAAGACATTAGCGTGTAGCACACGGGGCAAAGTTAAAATGGTGAGACCAGCAGGATGTAATGAAATACCCCCGCCACTTGTCACAAGTGTGTCTTTGTGTAGGTGTGAGTGTCTAGGTGTGTCGAATGGATACAGACCCACAAAGGACATGCACGCACGCGATCACTCTTTCCACCTGTCTCTGTTTGTAAGGTCTGCACTTCCCTGTTCTAGGTATTCACCCAGAATTCTAATAACCACCCATCGCTGAACTTGATGATCTCTCCCATACAGCTGGACATCATCCATCCAGAAATATGACTGCAATTGCATCCCAATAAAATGATACAGCCAAATTGGCAGATAAGACAAACATCTAGTGCAAGTCCGTGCTTGATGTGGGCCAGTACTCACTGGTATGTAGTAGCGGAATGTCTTTATCTTTCTCTTCAGAGAACCAGGAAAGTCTCCTGCTTATGGCATGCCCATAATCTACCTGTGTTGAATAACAAGGTGAGTACTGGTACCAGTGTAGGTCTGTGTAATAATAAATCCGGCCGCATAATAAACTCACATAATGCACTCGAAAGGCACTGTAGTGTAGATGCTAATATTTGCGTTATTGTCAGAATACTGCATGGTTCAGTAGCATTTTGTGAGAGATTGTTTAACATGGGTGAAATACAAGGCTGAACAGTCAATCCATTCATCCTCCATGGAAGCAAACTGATACAAATAACACAAGCATAGACTTCTGAGTAAAACACAGAAACACAGTAAACATAATTATTATAATTATTAGTTTTAAGAATCTACAAGTCAATTATTGAGTAACCCCATTGAACAGATGCCTTCCATAAATGTATTTTCTGGCATTTTCGTAAAATCAGCAGTAAGGTCTGTGTTTAGCAGCTTGTTGAAAATTGCCTGGTGCCCCTGAGGGAACCCGACCGGTGTTTGGTCACATGGATATACACATGCAGATGTTCGTGTTTATGCTGCTGATGATATCCTGACAGCCAGAGGCCTGTACTACAAAGCAGCACTTCTTGTCGGATTCAAGGTTACCCCAGTTCAAGTGGACTGTACCTTTGTTGACTTACAATGAGACCAGACCACCTTAAATCCAACAAGTTATTCGGCTCAGCATGAAATCCCACTTTGTGACACAGGCCCCAGATATGGATGATACTATTACTCTCTAGCAATCTTATCTATCCATATCAGTTCACAGATAGCGGGTGTGAGGCGGTGAGAGATGGAATGGGACATACCCTGCTGTTGTCCAGTAACCAATTGGATTGGATGTTTTCATGACTCATTCAATACTATGACTGTCAGGTTTAACCTTTGAAATATTTTTGTATTCCCCCCCCCCCTTTGCTAAACACCACCATTCCATTCTCAGCGTAATCTTACTGCAGTACTCGGGTCTATAACGAGCTGGGACAGGCTTTAAAAAAATGTATTGGTTTCTATTGTGCCCATAGATTCCAGTATAGGCCAGAAACCCTGGGTAGGACAAGCAGGTCCAGAAAATAGATGGATTAACTGAGGTTTTCATTCTCACCTCCGGAGAGGCAATTAGGAAAGGCAAACTAGGGGACAAACGGGAAGGGGGATCGGGATAAACACTCACACCGGGAAGGGGGATCGGGATAAACACTCACACCGGGAAAGGGGGATCGGGATAAACACTCACACCGGGAAAGGGGGATCAGGATAAACAGTCACACTGGGAAGGGGGATCGGGATAAACACTCACACCGGGAAGGGGGATCCGGATAAACAGTCATGGAATCTGGATTATGACACACATGAAACCACACTGAAGGAAACTCAGGCGATCGTAGAAAAGCAGGGGTCAGAAACACCTGGTAATTGGACATGAGTCAGCACTTCCTCACACCCCGGAAACTGCCTAGACTGGTTAAATAGGCACGGCGGTCAGGTGAACCGAAACTGGAATTAGTCACAGTTGTCAGCTCTTCGGTAAGGGACACCGGTTGCGGGGGTGCGGCTGCAGCGCAGTAGCGAAATCTGACCTCACAGTACCCCCCCCTCACACACATTCACAGGTGACTCCAGAGGCAGCGTGTGGTCTGGGTGCTGGTTGGTCTGGTTGACGCAGCGGAAATCTGCCAAAAAACCCAGAGGTGATGTGAGAGGCAAGTGGTTGAATAAAACCAGACTGTAAGGCCTCCTCGATGTACTCTTCCATGGCCCGTGACTCCAGCACGGTGAGTGGGTGTAAACGACTCTTAGATAAGAGAGAATTGGGAAGCCGGGGCGTGCCTAGGGCCAGGCTGTTGGGATGAAGCCACCGCACAGGGTAGCACTCCTTCTACAAACGTGACATTTAGATGGTCGAATCCCCCTGTTCAACTGTCCCACTTTGATTCTCACAAAATGCACATACGCACATTCATTCCGATCTTCTCTGATCTTCCCAGATTTTACAAATGCTTAGTAGCACATACACTATTTATCTTATTTTAGTCTATTTTCTTCCTTCCTTAAATTTTCTTTAGTTTGTACAGTTTCTATTCTTTATTCAGGTGTTTTTCATCATTTGATTTGGCTTCTACAGGATTATCCAAATGTCATCTCAATGCACAGTGTCAGTAAAGATATCTTGTACCTTGTATCTTGTGTGTGAGGTAAAGCTTTTGTTGACATTGCAGTTAATCTGGTTAACCTCAGTACAGCGTTGGACCTGATTCTTATAAAGTCTGAGATTACCATAAATTGCTATGAGGCAGATTAGTTTACTGGCAGATAGGTCACTACGTTAGCTGGTTAATGGTAGAGCCAGCTTTTCACAATATTCAGACCAGCATGGAGGGGGCATGGAGGGGGCGTAGGGTTCATGTTTTGAACGGAAAAGTCAGACAGAGTTCTTTACTTTGGAACCTTGGACTCTGACTCATCGGCAGCGTTCTGGGCTCTGGGCTAAGTCCTGGATCTCCCCTTACCTTAGAACTGCCCCTGCAGGGAAGCAGCATTGACTTTACGCACCACGTCCTGACAGTCGGCATACGCCGACGGATTGTGAAACCAGGAGGTGATTTTGGTTGTCTCCAGCTAGGGGAAGAGGCTAGGAACCTGCAAGCAGGTGGTAAAACAGGAATGATCCCATGTGGTTACTTCAGTAGTACGCCAAGAGGTGATTGGTTGATGGTTGAGAATAGTGAAAGCAGGGGGATATTTTCTCAGAAGAGCTGGTACGCTCCTGGTGGAGGAGACCGCCTTATGGTTGTATTGTTTGGGTAGGCTGCATGATAAGCCCAATCCCCACCTTGGGATCCGGCCAAGGTGCAGACGTGGAGTGCTGGTTCTACGAATCGCAGGGGCAGATTCAGACAGGGGGCTGGGGAGAATGGGATATGAAGTGTCAGGGTTGTCCACAGTCCTCGTTATGCTCCTTCCAGTGGCACAGATTCACTGTCAGTGGGAGGTGTAGGGAATGTGATGGGTGCCAGGAATGTTTAGGAACTGGGGTTGGGTTAAGCAATCAGGTTGCTGATGACGACAGTCACAAAGGAGATTATCCTGTGTGCTGAATATAGTCCTCCAAGCTGAGATATTCTCCCCTGTGGGCAATTCTTCATTTGTAGTTCTTGGTTGATCCTTCTCCAGTGTCAAAAGGAGAGCCAGCAGGCTCCACCCACTGGCTGCAGCCAGGGTTCAGAACTCAACTGCGAACACTGCGGCAGGACGTGGTGATCGTTGAGCGGAGATCAAAAAGCTGCTTGCCAACAATTGTCATGTGAGAAGGAGGATCGAAGACCTGCTTCAGGTAGCTGATAAAAACATTGAAAGAGCGCGGAGCTGGGTACAACACCATGGTACAACACCATGGCCCAGTCTCAGGATTTAATAACAAATCCTCGGCAGTGTTCGGGAGACCCATTGTAGGGCTCTGGCATCGGGAGGTGATGTGGAAGAGCCGGAGCAGAGGTAGCAGCTGCGTGCTGTAGGTTGTATTAGGGATGGAGATTGGATAGTGGAAACATACAAGGGATTTGCAAGTTGTATTCCAAAATGAGATCCCACCAGGGCTGCTTTGGGTCTAACTTGAGTGAGTTCAGGTGTTAAACAGAAATATAAAAATGCCAAAGAATTGATACATGAGCAAACATGCTGTGACGGCATGGACCTTTTGTGGCAAAGCGCATGTGTGTAATTGTGTTATTTAATACGTGTGTGTGTGTGGATTATGTTCATATTACACCTTGGGGATCAAACGTAACCCACAATGTCATTAAAACCTGTTATTTTGACACTGTGGGGACCATTTTTCTGGTCTCCACAAAAGTTTGTAAACGCAATCAAAAAACTAAAAACAGCAAGTCTCATATTTAGTTTGATCACTTATAGGTAAGGTTAGGGCTGGGTAGGGCTTAAGGTCATCATGTTGGGATTAAGGTTTTGCCCATAGAAATGAATGAACAGGCCCCATAAACATATCTGTGTCTGTGTGTGTGTCTGTTTCCATTAGTGCCCACCCCAAGTGGGGGTGCAATGTCGGTCATTGGCTTCTCTTTCTGTGAGGTTGCTAGTTTGACTGGTAATATAGACAAACCTCCTTGTTTTTAAAAATTTGGATATGTTTTTCTTTCTTTTGTCAGAAACATGATCTACAACGTGCATTCTAGTACAACATTGTTTCCCACACCAGTCCTTGGGGCACACTTTACAGATTCACATTTTTGTTTTACCTCCAGGAACATCTCACCCAAGCAATAAGGAGCTTGAAATACCTTATTGGTGTGCTGGGATGACACAAAAGTGTGGATCTGTCCAGTATGCCTTGAGGATTGGTTTGGGAAACTCTGTACCACAACAGCAGCTTCTTATTCCTAAATAGAAAAATTAATATTTAAATGCCTTTTATATGTACATATGACGAAGATGAGGTAAGCAGCACTCAATTATATAGCATATGGCTGCACCTGGCACACTTCAATCCAGCAATGGGACGAGAACCCAAATGTAGCTGTGTGGCCAGTGACACCTCAGCAACACACTGTGTAGTTTGAGTGGAATGGAATAGTGTGAAGTGTCTTCTGGTGGCTGGAGTGCCAATCCTGCCAGCAACCCCCAAATTTTCCTGGATGTTGAAGGACCTCCTTACAGGGCTGGATGTAGATTAATATCATACCCAGGATGAAGCGACTGCAGGTTAAGGGCCTTGCTGAAGGGCCCAACACAGTAGGATCACTTCTTGCATTTGAACCAGCGACCTTCCAATTGCCAGCACAAATCCTTAGCCTCAGAGCCACCACTCTGCCCATATGGCACCTATAATTGGCATTTTTTTTCTGAGCAATTAATGTTTTGAGACATCAAAGCAAGTGTTATACTCCAAAAAGAAACCGATGTAAGTGCGATTACATTCGTTTTAAAGCTGTAGCGCACCGCCCTAAAGCTATGACCTCCACCATCATTATTGCCTGCAAATCAACTTAAAAAGGCTTTTGGTCCTGTTTTAATTGCAGTATAATAATTGGGGAGCTTCAGAAAATTAATTCCATTTATCGTGTGGAACACGATCTGATCACGTGCTTTTCAGGTACGAAAGATTTATCAGGGTTTTAGCTCAGTTACTGCGTTTTCATGCTTAATGTTTTAAACTATTGCTTTAATCGTTTCAATCATGTTTTTAATTTCTATTCTCTTATATCTTTTTATTCGAATGTTATTTTTTTGCATATTAATCTATTTTTTATTTTTCTTTTTTTAAATGACCGCAAGGTGCTATATAAACTTGCCTTGCCTTGCCGTATAAGACCAAGTGCTTAATGAATCTGATATTATATAAAGCTAAAGTGTCGTTACTTTGTATTAAAATAATGACTTACTACCTACTGCAGTGAAACCTCGACTGTACATATCAAAGCTTAAAACGTATCAAATAAGGTTCCGACAATGATTCCTGATCTAAATTCAACATCATTTCACTAATTGTGTAATAACGTATGTTTAACAGCAGATGGAGCTATGATACCGATAGACAGACCATTCCGTAACCGTAGAGGCGTTAGAATGAGTACCTATAGTCGTTAGCTACCTGAGAGAGAAAGATTGAAGGCGATCTGAGTTGGATTCGACCTGAAAGATATGTGGATGTCATAATTACTGACGCATCTGTTTAAAGACACGGTGAAGTAAATACTTTTTAAAGTGTTAAAATTTCTCACACTGACCTGTTTGGTATGGATTTTATTAAGAAGTAGGTCTGGGATTCGACCCCATAACCCAGGAAGAATGAAGGATCCCGCCATCCTTTATATACATTCCTTCATGTTGCAATCGTTTATCCTACTCTGGTTCATGTGTGTGCCTTACTATAACTAATATAGGTTTACAAGATGCTCAGCAACAGAAACGTTTTATACTGGCTGTGATCTGTTGTTCTGCATAGGAAAATCGATGTTGAAGGCGAGTCCGCAAATCACACGTCTTTCCACGACGTTCATTTCAGCAGCGTAATTGCTACGGCCATGACCAAACCACCAGAATTATGGTAATAACCTAAATGGAGGTGTTATCTTACTCCGAGGTCAACCACCTAGCTGTGCTTTGCTTTGACAGCGACTGCAAAACAGCAAAGATGGACAAGGGAGGGCGCTGATGAAGGAAAGGCGGAACCCCGAGTGCCCCCCTCCCCATCACACGCTTTTGAAGGGAAAAATACAATAATTAAGTCGCATCCCTAAATAATTTTGGATATCTAAATGTTTGAACTCGTCAAGCTATATCGACCATTGCGACTTACTCACAGCATGTGGTTGCTGCAGGAAGGAGTCCTGTCATACGCGCCCGCATCCCCGTGCCTGCACGCACGCGCTTCCACCGTTTCCCTTTTGTCTCTGTTTATAGGTAGACCTGGTAAAATCCACGCATTCCTATTCCTATAGATTTAAATTCCTATACATTTAAAATCCTATAGATCCTAGTTTACCGTATCCATATAGATCCCATAGATTTAAAAAACAAAAACACTTCCACGATGAGCTACTGATTTAACGAAGTATAAATAACTCAAAACTGATGTCACCTTCTACAAATCTAAAGCCTATGTGGGATTCAATTGTCAACATAATTCTTCCCATATTTTATGGGCTAATTTATGTTACTGCAACAAAGCTACCGATTTCATCTAAGTTTGACCTGATGTCTGTCAGAATAAAGTAATAAATCAACGAATGTCACCTCACATAATATGTAACATTACACATCATACTGGGGCTCGGTAAATTTAGACTTGTAGCACATTGCAGAGAAGTCCATCTGTAGTCTAATCGTTTAGGCTATTGTCCAATAGGCCATTTGTGGGTGATTGGGAACTCCATAGCAGACGGCAAAATAACGGTGTGTGCGTGTCAGCCAGTGTCAAACAAAATGTGTAGTGTATTAAACCATTAGCCCAAATCTCACCGAATGCCTCATCAACCGTAGTTGGATAAGCTTAAAAGTTAAGACCTTTTGATCACTGTTTGCAGCCCCCACTTCAAAAATCTCTCCTGCGTTCCCAGAAAAAGACGCTGTGATGCGAAACCGTCGAGATCCTGGCGTCAGTCTTTAGGGAATCGCGGTGGGACCGGGATGATCTGGAAGTGCTTACATTAAATATGATCCAAGTTGTCACTTCCCCTATGCTTATTTATAGTCCTAATACAAACGAACAGATTTATTTTTTTCCATAGTTATGAATTAACGCTCGCAACTGAATATGTTTATTTGAGTCGATGTGCATTTATGGCAATTTTATCACATAAATAACCTGGGAAAACGCACAACGAGTCAAATGCATTTTTTAAAGCCGATATATCAGTTGTAGTTTATGGAGAATTTCATAAAACACGTGACTCCGATATTAGGCCTAGTTCAAGCGCCGTGTTTGATTTCAGGACGCCAAACATTCATTCGCGCACAAATTGAACTAATATAAATACACTGTCCATTTGATTTACCTCCCTTGTAATCTTCAACATTTTTTGTGGGTAGTTTTCTCTGGGGGAGGAAAATATAATATTATTATTATTTTATATATTTGCCTGGCGTTATAAAACATTACCGTACCACGGTACGCATGGGCACAGTCACATGCGCATTACAGGAATGGTCGGCTGAAATAGAAAGCACATGGGCCTGAAACCGAAGAGGCATATTGACACTAATCGTTTCCCACACACCATCTTAAAGAATCTAATTTAAAGAGTCCCGAAACAAACGAACGGAAAGAAAGAAAACGAGCCTTATTTTATTTTTCTTCCCCCCCAAAAAATGAAACTCCCTTTTGATCCACGCGAGACGGCCGGCGAGTGGTAACAATTTGAAGTCAAGGTTAGCCGTCAGCACCAATCTGCCCCCCGCCCCCCGGACAGTCATTAAGCACCGCCGGTCCTCGGCCCGTCAGACCGCATCTTCCGCTGATTGATCTGCCGCTGCGCTGCCGGAGAGGAGCGCCCGTTTATTTCCGAGCCGCCAAGAGTGACGGGCCGGGATAAAAAGAGTCAGGGGCCCCGCGAGTGGGAGCGCTGACCCCCTCCCAGAGCGGTAGCCGTTTCCACAACCGACCCATTTTATTATTTTTTCCATCCCAGATCAAGGTAAACGATGACAGGCCGGGCTGCATTTCACCTTTTATATTTACAGTCGCAGAGCAGGACGGTTTCTTGAGAATAAACCATTTGACTGTTGAAAGGTTCGGAACTAAAATTTGATATGCCCGCAATTTAGTTTCATCATTCTCAGCTTTAAATGGATCAGTTTTGTACTATTTGGTCGACACTGTAGTGTGCTGTCGAAAGAAATATGTACAATGATATTGGTTTAAAAATTGCGCTGCGCATATAAGTCAGAGGGATTCAGATCCACCTTAAGTAATTTTCACTTTCTCCCTGACACATTTTGTGAGTGATCCAATAAGATTGTCCCAAAGTTGCAGCAGGCGTAAGTAGCTACTGTTATTGTACTGTTTCAGCTAGTTGGTACATTTGTTGCGTTATGCCCACAAGGTTGCTTTGCTCCTAATCTCATGTATGGTGTTTTAATTTAACTAGCGATGGATTTTATTTTATGAATAATCATGTTTTTATGAATAATTAACGTTCTTCTCTTCTTCATGGAATAAACGACTAATTAATAAACATAATATACTGTATATTTGCGCACTTATTTTATCTGAATGTGATGCATTTTTCTTCTAAAAACCTAGTCTAATAAAAAGCTATTTGCTTGCGGTCGCCGTGACGTTTATGTGATTTTGTCCATGAACTAATTGGGGTCAGTGCGCTGGCAGACTTAAAAAATATGCATCCTAGACTATAAAAATTGACACGGAAATTCGGTGTGCTTTCCTTATAAATCACATTTGCACGCCGATTTGGGGGGTTCAATGATAACAGATAGACTGTGTAATAGGCTATTATTTATCTCACACAAACAATGCCGTCTTGGTTTTTAAATAGCCTACAAAAAGTAGCCTATAAAAAGTATTTTTGCCCAGCTCTTCCATATATTAAAAATGTAGTTTTATTTACATTTATTTGTTAATCATGTATAGGCAAAGGTGTCATTTCTTTGCCAAGGTTATCAAATTTCGAGTCGACGTAATGATTTTGTGGTTTATGCCTTATTCTTGAAGCGATCAGCACCGTTACATTTGGCGCGGTCTCCAAAAGTGTTACTCGCTTAATCTCACAAGTAACAGACCTGAATAGGCGTTAATAGTCCATAAAAGCAAGTTAAACATACAGGGAAACAGCGAAAGCATCATACGGACAGACTAAGGGAGAAAGCGAAGCAGATGCGGTGATACCTGATCTTCTTTTAGACAAAACTATAGTAGCCCAGCATTTGGAAACAGATACAGACATTTAGCCAACTCTAATATTGCAATACATAATCCAGATGTTCAAACGGACGGCTAGTTAAACTTTAAGATATGTAAGTATTCCTGCCCGAATTTTCCCAGTTTCACTTCTGGGAACCGGTTACGCACACTGGCATTATTTAATTTATACGCTTAATGTATTAGGCTGGATTGCCATTATCGACATTTGATCGGTTTGTGCAATCAAGACACAGAGGTAAAAGTGATATCTGAGAAGAAATTATGTCTAAGTATAATGTTGGAATATATTCGAATTTCTGACAAACCAATATAAATAAGAATTAATTTGTGATTTGTATGAATCTTTACGTTATAATCCAGTAGACAAACTTATTAATATTTAGTTTTATTTAGGAAAATATGTGAATAGTGCTTTATTAAAACGCTTTATTGAAGGGTTTCATAGCCAGTACTTATGGGGCCGGGACTGGGGAAACATCAGTCATTGTTAGCGAGGTGCTCTGTCTTTTACGGCTGCGGCGGACAAGGCGGTTAACTAAGGAGCGGAGCGGACTTCGGTTCCCCGCTGGTTCGGTACTGTGCTCCTGTGTCATTATGCAGAGGGGAGCAGGAGAGAGGAAGGGGGAAGAAAAAGAGCGGTAGAAGGGAAAGAAAAATCTACGCTCCAACGCAGGCACGGGAACAAGATACGTTTGGGTCGCTCTCAAGAGAGACGGGCTCGTAACAAGTTTTTCGTTCCTACGTTAATAAATGAAATGCCCTTTGGCAGGAACCTGGAACTGCTCCCGGCGCTGTTTATCCACGACAAAAGCTCACGCGAGCTGGACGCTCTCTTATGACAGTATCTTATTTTCCTAAATGGAATCCAACGTTAGTGCTCCCAGAAAAAACAGAAGCGATCCTTATACAGCCATGATAGATATCATACAAAACAGGCCAAGTTGTATTACATCTTTGCAGAACAAGATAAATAAATCGCCATACAAACAAAGTATTATCATACACGTTCGTACTTCTTTATAAATTTCTTGTAGGTATACAGAACTGGTCAAAAGCATTGACACACCTCCTCATAGTTTATTCAAACTATTCTCTATATTTTGGAATAGTTATAGACATCGAAACTGTAAATAACATGGAATTTTATACTGACCAAAAATGTATTTTACGGAGCCCCTAAAGGGACATAGATGATTATTATTATTATTATTTTTACTGTATCTGGTGTGCACTTAAGTCCCTTTAGGGGCTCCGTAGTATTCAACAACAACAAAAAAATAATAATAATAATTTGTTGGGGTGTGGCAGCTCTGTAGGTTGGGACTCAGAATATTGCTGGGTCAAATCCCTGGGTCAGCAGAGTGATCCCACCACTGGGCCCTTGAGAAAAACCCTTAACCCAAACTGCTCCAGGGACTGGCATACGCCAATTCCATGAGTTGGCCTCCTGGGATGCTCTTCCAACCGTCCTGAAGCACTCGTGGGCCACTTTTTCTTCACTCCTCCCGAAACATTTTTACTGTGTTTAGGTCAGGTAGCCTGGTCATGTGATGCGGCACTATCACTCTCCCTTGTAGGCGGCTTGGCGTGTCCAAACTTTTGACTGGCCCTTTGTCATGTTTGCCAAGTTAAGCAATAGATAATAAGGAGAGCCATATGTGTTGGACTGACTACAGTACAGTATCCAGAGCCCTGACACCCAGAGGCTGCATAACCATCTCTGTGATTAGCATTGCGAAAGACGAGAGCAGTGGGCGTTACCTTAATGTGTCACCAAGGTGCATTGTGGGTAAAGGCTTGACAATGAGCACGGGACTCTTACAAATGTGCGTTGGTGTGGAGTGGCGGTAAGATAATTAATTTTGAAGGCAGGCTAAGGCAGAAATGACACAGATGGTGACACAAGCTTGGATTCCTCAGAAGGAAGTGAGGAACACAGATCTTCTGTTCTACACTAACCTTCACACCCACTTGCTTGCAGAGTCAGAGACGCAGTACACATGCTGTGTGAGTACTGCACCAGACGAATATTACTGTATGAAGCTCGCTTCCTCACTGTCGTGAAACGTACTGAGCTGAAAAGCCTGCTTTCTCCCCGAGGGGGAGGATTTCACTCTGGATGCTTTTTCATGTATGATGAAGTTCCTAAAATAGGTGGCATGAGAGACAAGGCGCAAAAATGAGGGCCCCGGCCTCAGCGGCAGGAACGATTTCACCCGTCGACGTCGTCTCTGGTCTGCAGCCAATAAAGAAAAAACATCAGAAATTATTGACCTTATTCTCAGCCTGGCTGCACGATCCTGTGCACGAAGGGCCCTGGAATTACAGCGGCAGTCTGTCCTGGACGGTGGGATGGCTGTTTGATTGGGGCGTGGCGACCTGGGATTTACATTTGGCAGCGGGGATGTAGATCTTCGCCAAGGCCTGAAAGACGAACGAAAACAGAAATCTCCCTCACCACAGGTAGGCTCCTCTTACTACTACCATGTATTTTCTTACCTCCCCAATCCCCCCCCCACCGCCTTCCCCAGCTCTAATAAGAGCTTCTGTGTGATATGTTTTATGTTTTATTTGGCCTTGGAGTGAACTATTTCTGGAAATCTAATACAGAGAGGACAGCGGGGCAGGCAAACGGTTCATAATGACATAAGAGCACGCATCTGATCCGATAAATTAGGAGGAAGACATTTGCTAATAAACAACATATATTTTCTCCGGCTCGTCGCAAGCAAAAAAATCCTGTGACATATCGTGTAAGGAGAGGTATAAGTTTAAAATTCTCAAATAAAATAAATAAATAAATAAAGAGGAAATATTAGGGTATGGGGCTGTATTATGCAAATACTTTAAAAACAAAGTTTCTCTGAGCTTAAATGGGGGAAATGTGATACAGTGTCATTTTCACTGATATGTTAGGCACACTGGTGGTGACAGGGGTAGAGTGTCACTGCGAACTGCAAAGTGTATTCGTAAGTCTGCTCTTTTTTGCATCTTCTAGTTAAATGAATGTATTTCCATTCATCGCCAATCAATCCTGACAAGCAGCTGCTGGCGGTTTTATTAGATCGGTGGTTCATCTGGTTTAACATCGTCGGGGGATTTCTACTGGTTCTGATCATGTGGCCCTGAATCGAGGAGCGAGACAGAAGTGGAGAGTCCAGTGCGCTGTACTCCTCGCCGTTTGGGGGCCACTAAACGCTGGTGTCAGACAGTTGGAGTCTGTCTGGGACGTGGTCGTCCCACAGCCTCCCAGTACAGGACTGAGACGTCCCAGTGCCCCCAGCTTCGCTCTTCGCTCAAGGTCGCGTTGTCCTCTGGAGGCCTTGCCCTGCCAGCTCTCTTGTTCTGTCCTGGCCTTGTGAGTACTGACTGAAATAAAAAGGACGGCAGCTGTTTGATTGGTCTGAAGGCAGCAGCAGCATGTGGAGCAGAGGTCAGGGGATTGGCTGCACCGCGAGGCTGAAGGTTAACCCAGCGAACGTAGGAGTCCCTGGACAAACTATTTGGCATGAACTTTCGGGTGAGAAGAACATGCAAGTTCCGCGCCTTCAAAGAACGGAACCATCTGCAAGGCCCGTAATAAAGTGGGAAGGCACACCGGACTCTATTAAAGGGCGACTGGTTTCCTACTACAGAACTGCCCTACAGCTACCTGCAGAGGCCCCTTCAAATTGGGGCACAAGTGTTTCCATTCGCACCTACGCAAATAACGACAAATGTGAGTTAAACCCATGCAGGTGTGCCAGCTCTGGGGTCTGGGCTGCCTCAGCGTCGACTCACGGATTTACTAAAATGGTTCAAATAGCCTTAACCGTCGTGTGAACCCAAACATCTCTGACAGAAGCAAAACAGGAACAAAACGATGTTCTTGCCCGAGTGCTGTAATCGGGAATGGAACCCTGCTGGAATTCAAAGCGACCACATCAACCCCGATATTTGCCCTTTGTGTGAAGCACCTCTACCGTTACTGTTCATTGGCTGTTCGCCAGGCCCACCCCCACCCATCTCACACTCCCAATCACAAGCCTGGGTTTTGTAACCCCGCCCCCTGCCTCACTTGGCTGTCCAGTCCCTGGGCTGTACATGCCTTTATGGAGCCTTAACTAAAACCTTGTTGGACAAATTAAAAACGGTTTAAGTCGGACTGCTCTGGCTTATATCAGGGGCCTAGGGGCGTGTGTTGATCTTGCCGTTTTGTGGTGGGGGGGGGGAGGCCCTGTTGATTAGAGGTGATCTTTAAACTCGCAAATCAAGCTGTGGTCCGGCCTTCGGGGTCAGGACGTGAGGAGATTTCTCACTGCTGGGAGGGTGAGGTTTTTTTTGGGGGGTGGGGCAGGTGGAAGGAGTAATGTCTCTCGTAATCAAGCCCAGTTCGTGGGGCCAAGTGAAATGCAGTGGGGGATGGAGCCAGTGGAGGGCGCTGTAGAGACAAAGCTCGGGCTGTAACTGCACATGATGTGAACCCGCGATCCGAAAGGCTCCCGTTAATGATACAGATATATAGGTGGAAACGAATCGGGCAATGATGGCCAGACTTTGGGCTGAAGGTCTAAACTATGACCTGCTAATGGCTAATCACCTTGAAATCAACTGTCAGCTCGAATTAAAGCCATCAATGCTCAATGCTAAGCCAGCGGGGTCGGGGGTAACTCCTAGAAGGCCCCCACCAGCACCTGGTGCTATTGATTTAGTGATACTGCTTTTTAAATCCAGTAAATTGCCCATTAAACTCAGTGGGGCTGTGGTACATTGAGGGCACGAGGAGTGTGTATTCTTTGTCGGGCCATCGGACTTGAACTTTATCATTTGAAATATGAATTTGGTGAGGGTAAAAATGCAGGCTGTAGAACTACCTGTATTTTACTTTTATTCAATGTATTGTTTTTTTTTTTTTAGTTTTGATTATATGTTCATTCAATGATTGGTTGTTAACATCAGGCATATCTTGAATGTCTTTGTATTTTTTGGACTTTGGTAAAGACTGTAATTCTGATTCTGAGGTGCTGCTCAGTACATTGTATTATTTTCACCGAGTGTAGTTGTATATGAGGATTTATTTTTGGAAAGGAGGTAAAATATATTTTCCTGTGCAATTTTTTTTTTACTAATTGACTATGGACCGACAGAGATACTGGAAATGAAGGTAAAGAAATAGCTATGATATACACACACACACGCACACACCACACACACACGTGGTGAAAGAAGCTGGCTAGCCAAATATTGCTCAAACTATTAAACTATTAAAGATATATATCTTTTTCAAAGCCTTGCAGAGACAGACTTTAAGTGAAGAAAACAATGAAGCTGTTTGAGCTGTTATAGGCACTTAAATCAACTTCATTCATATCCAAGGACTACTCAGTGGAAAAGCATGACCCTCACCCTGAGGAGGTGTGGCGTGGGCAGACGGGAGAGGTGCCTGATATCTCAGGAAGACACATCATCATGAAGACCTTCGTTCTAGAGAAGTTTCCTGTGGAGAACCGTAGGCCTATTTGTGAAGACTTGTAGGGTGGACATCAGCCAACATCTCAATAACAAGGTTATGATTGTGCTTTGTGTGGAAAGATGGAGGTTTAAGTCTTTATTATTTCCTGGTTGAGTGCTTATCTGAACCCATCTCATCTTCTGAATCATAATGCAGACCTCAGAACTTATTGGATCCTTACTTGATGAATTATTCAGTTCCCATGATGCAATGCTGTCCAGGTGTGGCAATTTTCTCATATTAATTTACTTGCTGTTGGAATGACCAATATCTAAAGGCTTCAATGATTCTTCCCACTATATGGCATGAACCCAACTAGATATGAGTCCACTGCCATAACTATAGTCCCAGACGTCGACAGAGAGGTGATATTCAATGATCCCTGTCCCCTGAAAGGAAAGCTGTGATTTATGTTGCCAAACTGTATAAGTTTCTTTTGTTTTACAGAGTGGTGGGTGTTAATGTGTGGGTAATGAGTGTTTCTGTGGGAAAATCCCACAGCCCCGACCCCGCCCCCCCACCCCTAGGAATAACTGTGCTTGTTGGCTATGGAGGTGTGAGGTCTGGCTTATGATTTACCCTCTGAAACGAGAGGTGGGATAGATATAAAAAAAGAAAACGAGGTCGCCCATCCGATTTACTGGACGCCCTTGGCCGTGATTGACGGCGCGCCAGGGGGGGTGCAGGTGTATTTCGAGGTCTGCAGCTAGCTGGCCTCCCCACTGATGGCCACAAATCATTCTGTTGGCTGTGGCCAGCAAAGCCCCCCCCCCAGCAGTGCGGTACCTGTGAACTCCCTGACCTGGATCACACTCCACCAGCCACTCTGCCATTATCTGGGTATTAGCTGTGTGCCAGCGGGGCCGAGTCTGTAGTCAGGAATCTATCAGTTAGATCTGATGTGGGGTCAGTTTATTTCAGGCGTCCAGTGATTCCAGGCTGACAAAAGGCATATATGGGTACAGTGTGTGGCTCTTTGCATTAGGGTGCTGTGCCTGTGATCTGAAGGTTGTTGGTTCAAATCCCAGCGTTGGCTGTGCGATTTCACCTCTGTTGATTTCACCTTGGGCAATGCCCTCAACCCCCATTTGCTCTCCCCGCTATGTATTGCTTCGGTTTGCTAGGTAAATACAATATTTTTATCTAACAGGTTAAGTTCCTGTGATCTAAGAATGGCAGGCTGCTTCCTGCTCTCAGAATGACATGTATGTCTTTGTTTCCCTTGTAATTAGTGCTTCCTGTCCCTGAAATGTCATTCTGTTCTGTTTTCATGGAATTGCTCCTTAAGCTTCTCTTTGGGAAAATGCTAACTATGACAACCTTAACCCCTACCCAGACCTAACCATAACCATAAGTAACCAAGCATAATACAAGTCTTTTGGCATTTTTAGTTTTTTGATCGCAGTCACAGATTTTATTAAAATTGAGTTTCCCCTAGCAGGGAATGAAAAAAAAAAGTCACCCACAATGTCAAAATAACATGTGATATACAGATATAAGATCAGGATTCAAACCCACAACCTGAAGGGGTGAGGCTGCGATGCCACCTCAGGAGCAGTCAAGACTCGTTTCTTATTAATGTTCTTTTTTATGCCCTCACTCTCATTTCCTTCAGTTAAGCTCTTGCTGTTTCAGTTTGTGCTGTTGCTACTGCTTCTGTTGCAGCTTTGAGTGACTAAGCTGATCCTTAATCAGTACTTAAAATAAGCCTTGTATGATAAACATAATCAGACATGCAGTCATATATATAGACCTCGATTTAGATGGTTAGCTCGTGTTAGAATCTTCCATTTTAATTCACATTTTAATTTAATATTGTCGACAGATGTGCATCAGTCCTGTCCACATTGATGTCTCTGTGGAAGGGATGACAAAATCGAGGACGGAAACGTTTCTGGCCAAACGCAATATTTGCAAGATGGAAATGATTAATCCCGTAACCTTTGCGTATTTTCCGAAGAAAGCGATGACATAATTAAGCAGATGGCAGCTGTTAGCGCGGGCCGAAGAATCGACAGTGCTTACGAGAAGTGCGACCCGACACACCGGCGGTAGAGCTGGGGATGGGAGTTCTTCAAAGAGCCGGAGGGAAGTACGGAGAGGAGGCAGTCGGCGGGGAGGATGTCCAGTGCGTCGGGAAGAGTAACGGCGTGGAAAAGAGCGTCTGCTGAATCATCGCAAAGTGTAGAGAAAAAGCGCACTTCCCACCACAAAGAGGAATGGAGTGGTTAGCATGAAGAGGAACGTCTTCATTATAAAACGACATGTAGACAATATCCCTTTGTGATGTGGACCGTTTTCCGTTTGACAGCTCGCTTTGAAGAAAACAGCCCGAGAAGATGGAAAGTGTTGTCAGGAACACTAAGTAACCCTTCCTGGGATTACTCAGTCCTGGCCGACCACCCTGGCGGTAGGAGAGCATCTAGTCAGGCCGGGATTGCAAACATGTGGTCGGCAGAGAAACGGCGGGACAAGGAGCCCAAGAACCTTAGGGCAGTTAAAACAGAAAAGTCGCAGACTTGAAGCATGACTCCTAAACCGAGACGTGACTCGTCGGCACGACAGCTTTTACGGTGGGGAGTAAAGTGCAAAGACGGCCGATGGTTACTAGAAATTAGCCGTAAAGCTTTTGTTAGATGTTCCGACAGCTAGAAAGACTGAGCCAGCTCAGGGGAGTGGGCCTTCTGGAAATAGCTGCATTTCCTGCAGAAGTACACGTGTCCTCTGACCTCCTGTAGGACGCTGTAATGTGGGTTGCGGTTGAAACCGAACGCCGGATGTTTCCCGCTCTGCGACTCGACGTGAGAAATGCCAGGCCCCGAAGTGCAGGAGGAGAGGAGCCCGGTTAACAAGGCCCTCTCTGTGTGCCCAGTTACACGCCTGTCAGCTGGCTCTTCATCATGCCGCTCTGGGCGACTGGCTGAACCCTCGATTTACGAGCCCGCCCCGGCGTCCGTACCAGTTCACAGCCCCCCTCCCTGCCCCCCCATGTAATCCCCGACGTTTTTACAGGACTTTAAATCGGCGCTGGGTGTCATCCCCAAAATCCCACTCTGCTTATGCGGCTTTAGTCAGAGCTCCGGGGCAGATGTTCTTCACCCTTAGGGCCGTTTTCCCAGCATCCCTCAGCCACCGCTGTTTCGCTCAGACTGAAAAACAAACTTGAAGCGGAGCAGAGCATTGGGTTAGAAACGTCTTGGCGCGTCGTCGTATAAATTGCAGAAGATGCTATGAGTCAGCGGCTACCCGCTAAACCCAGGAAGCGGCCCTTGTTTGGGGTGAGAGTAATCGCCGCGGTAAATAACTTGTTTTTTTTTTGCATGGTATGGCTGTGTAATTCTTTACGGGTGCCTCGTGCATTACAAGCCCGTTATTTATTGTGTCAGGCTCTGTCTGCCTTTCAGGGCCAAGAGCAACTGTAAATAGTTTGGACAAGCTCTGAAAAAAAACAGGATATCGGCAACGTGCTCTGACAGACTGCGCCCCCCCCCCCCCCATCCCACTCTGTCTACACAGAATGTCTGGGCTTTTTTTCCCTTCAGATTGACAGCTGATTAAACACAAATCAGCAGCCCTAGCGGGTTTATGTGTTTGTGTGAGCGTGTGCACCAGCTCGTGTGTGTGTGTCTTTGTGTGTGTGTGTGTTGCATCACCTCCAGGACCCTGTCGTGTTAAGTCACGCCCCGCCCCCTACTCCGTCGCAGCCAAGGTGTCGGCCTTTCCGAATCCGGTCGTGAGAAGGGCATCTGTTCTCTCCGCACGTGTTTTCCCCCCCCCCCCATAATGGGCGACTTGGAACGTCCCGGCTCACCTCACACCCTCTCGCATCGGCACCTGCGGTGCACCACAAATTGGCAGCGGGGCCGTTTTAATATAGTGTGGCGTGAAGCGTCCATAAATCTCACCCATCGGGGGCCAAAGGCGGGGGCGGGGTCAGAAAGCGCTGTCTCGCTCCACGCGGCACCCTGATGTCACAGCTGGTTTTAACACCCGCCAGTGCTCCTTCCCGTGACCCCAGTGATGCTGCTGATGCACATTGCTCACCCTAATCAGTACATCTCCAAGCATTTATGTCTCCATTTCAATGCAGATTTTAATTACCGGTGCTCGTTAGTTTGACATTAAATGACACAATCTTTATATCTCTTCATTCATTTTCTTGTCATGGCACGGGTTTGGTATGGCGCCACCTGCAGGAATAACATTTGTCTGTGAATTAATGTTTGCATGCAAGCATCCCCCCATTGGCCAATCCCGTTACCTGCCCCCCCACCCTTAATTATCAGCTACCTCTACACAACGTGAGCCTTTACATCACACCTAAACGCAAGTGTCAAGTGACGAGCAGATAAATATACCTGTATTTTTACAGTTTTAGATAAGCCCCCCATTTAATACCTGTCATTAATCGTGCAAAATCTCTACTCTGCTTGTTTGTGTTTTAAGGAATGATCAAGCAGCTGAAATCAGTGAGAATTAGAGAAGCAAACTGGAAAATGCAGCTGTGCCTCTTGCTTAAAGGTGTGCAGGGCCACTGTGCACGGCTCAGGGCTGTGGGAACCCGGAAGACGGGCCGGATGGCACTCAGAGGAGGGCAGGGTTGTAGGAACCGGGAAGATGGGCTGGATGGCACTGAGAGGAGGGCATTGCTGTGGGAACCCGGAAGACGGGCCGGATGGCACTGAGAGGAGGGCATTGCTGTGGGAACCCGGAAGACGGGCCGGATGGCACTGAGAGGAGGGCAGGGTTGCATCCGGGCTTGGGGGTGGATGAGCCCCCAAGGAACCACCCATCTGGGTTCCAGGGTCTTTCGATTCTTGCCGTCTGACTCTGCTCTGGAGCAAACTCCCCATCACCCCCCCCCCCAAACACACACCACCAAGTGGGCCTTCATCTGGGTCACATCCCCAGAGCTTCAGCAGGGAATAAAGCAATGAAAAAACAAATACATAAACTAAGGGAACCCTGAAATACTGAAAGGATTTTCCTGCCGCAGATTTTCTCATTTTTGCATCTGACAGAAACAGAGACTGGAATGAAAGAGTGAAGTGTATCATTATGTTTTTTTATCTGTATATTTTTGCAAGAAGAAAGTTCCAAAAAATAACAGAACTGGAGCACTCTGTTGTTCACAACTACCAATTATTTGCTCTGCACTGCAGTCGGACACGCTTGCATGCACACACACACCAGGCGGTCTGGTGTGGAATTTTACTTGTTCTTGCTTTCCATGCATTCTTCTTGGGAGGTGGATGCAGGAAGCATGGGGCTCCTGCACCCGACTCTCCATGTGTTCCATTTTCAGGGAAGAGGACAGTGTATAAACCCATGCCCTTCTCGGCTCTACAGGTAGGTGGCGCTGTTGTTTCCAGCCATTTTCCTTATCCAGAGACTTGAATCAGGCTTCTCCTAAAGCTCTAAAAGCTGAAAAACACAAGCCTTGCCATCTCACGTCAGCGTCTGTGCGGTATGTAAACACACAGCCTTCTCTAGACGGCTCCCAACAGGTGTGGGATTTACCACAATGGACGGGCCAGCCCAGATGGGGCGAAAGGCTGGAACGGAGGGTGCGGTCAAGGCCATGCTGAGGCGGGCGATTGGCAGGGACATGGTGAAGTAAGGTCTCCATGCCAGAAACGCCTCTGGTTCTAGATCTGCAAAGACCTGGTGCCATTAAGGGAATCGGGACAGCTCTGCTACCTTGTTCCTGACTCATCGTGGGTTTGAAACCAAATTGCAACCCCCCCCCACCCCCACCCCCAGTTTCCTTAATGCCACACGCCCTCAAATCAGTGTAGGCGTAACCTGAGCATCTGGCTCAGTTTGAAGCTTCCAGAAGGTTGCGCTGTCGAAACAAAAGAGAGGATGGGGAGTGCAAGGGAACGGTTATAAACAGGCTTCATTCTCTCTGAAGTGAGACGAAAAAAAACTGTCTAGTCAAGGTTTTACTTAGATGGGGCATGAAAATTGAAATTGGTACTGGAAACTTAGTGTGAAATTGCCATTTGAAGTTTTCATTAACCTCACTGGCACCAGACATTTACACAAAAGAGACATTTGCAAAGCAACCCAAATATTCTCTCAGTCTTTGAAGGTCTACAGCTTAAATGGGACAGTTAGCTGTGTGGCTTGGAGCTGCACCCTTATACCCTGCCCCGGTCATGGGATGCAGTCGTGGTGTTTCTGGAGGGTCTTTCCTGTAACGCTTGTAATTCAGGGTCCGGTTTAGGCACGGTCGCTGTGGCGATTACCGAGGAAATGACAAAAGCAACAGAAAGGAATGGGCAGTAAAGGCAGAAAATGTTGCAAAACAGCAGCGGAGGAAGGCGGGAGAGGGTGGGAGAGCGGAGTCAGAGTCTCTATGAAAGATGTGGTGGGAGAAAGGGGGGGGCACCCCCCTCTCCCTGATTGGCCAGTGACAGGCGTGGCAATCTCCTGATGAACGGCTTTACGAGCAGCTCGCAGGGACAGGAGCCAAAACGGTGGGATTTTATTCTTTTGCTTTATGGCCCCTGCAATCGGAGCGGGGCCGATTTTCCGGAGCGGGGCTGATTTTCACGGATTCGGCCTTGTTTGCTTTACGGCTGCCCCTGGCTGACCCCGGAGCAGCCGGCGTGGGGGGAGGGGGGGCTGGGGGTATTGTAGCTGATCTGAAAGTTATACTTACTGCCTGCCACGCCAGACCTCCGTGGGGCACAGTCCTAAGTTTCTGCGCCCTATATTGGCACCTGGAGGAGAACAGGATACAGAAACGGGGACGACATGCCTTGTGGGATACATCGGAGACAGGATTCTGCTGTTTGCCTTCCCAAGGAAGGCACTTACAAATACAATTACTCGTATTCCTCTGTGCGACGCTGCAAAAAATATTAAAGCAAATGATCCTGTATTAAGCAGGAAAGTGGGGAAGAAGACAGGGTCTGATTACTATCAGGGATTGTCAGGGGAGCCGCCCCATGGTCTGCCTTGCCTCTGCACTGCCCAGGTATCTGCAGGGGAATCAGCGGCACAAACTGGCAACCCACAGGGGCATTCCACAGTCCAAGTGTCACACAGCCCAATCCTGATTGTCGGGGGGGGGGGGGGGGCCAACCAAAACTGGGGAAGTGCGCAATTATGAACGAGGGGTCCAAAAAATTTGGGGAGGAGAGACACAATCCCCC
>JABFEA020000085.1:19359580-19375512 GCA_019775915.2 Cyphomyrus plagiostoma
CCCCCCCCCCCCCCCCCCCCCCCCCCCCCCCCCCCCCCCCCCCCCCCCCCCCCCCCCCCCCCCCCCCCCCACCGACCAGGTCTCTCAGCGAGGTAGCTGGCAGGCCCGATTAGTACCCTGAGAGCGAGCCTTGGCCAGCGCCACCTCTGGCTGGGGGAGAGGGGGGGCGTGAAAGGACAGTGAAAATGTCAGTACAGTATATCAAGTCATGGAGGACGAACTGGACCTGGGAGAACATGGGGCCCGCAGCAGTACCGCATTTCATGGTATCCAGAACGTCCCACCCAGTGTCATAAAACTGTGTCAGATGTCCTTCCTGCAGACCGGGGGTATTGGTTTCCCCAGCCAGCTATGCGGTGGGTCGCTGAAAACTGGACTCGACCCACCAGCCACCCCCCCCGTCTCCCCCCTGAGGTTCATAACTCCAGCCTTGAGGAGGGCAGAGGGCTCCCTAAGTCATAAAACCCCAGCAGAAGAGGGTTCCCTGGGTGCCCCCGCCCTGATCTCCCCACTTCATCTCATTCCTGTTGACCTGTGAAAAACAAAAGCTTGGAAGTGTGGATGTTTCCTGTCTTTTCACACGGTTTTGTTTTGTCTCGGGTTTAATCAGATGTGGGCTGGTTTTTACCACCTGGGTTTTATGTGTAATCCCATCCGAGGAGTTGAAATTGTTGAAAGGTTAAAGTAAAGCGGAGTCCCATTGGTCTGCCTCAGCTGAGGTCACGGGTGTCATCGTGGGCCAACCATGATTCCTCAGATGTGGAATTTCAGCCATTCCTTGCTCCAAAAAACAAGAGTGCTAAGATCACAAATATCTCTGCCATCCAGGAGTAACATGGTCTGAACCAGGATGAAGCAGAACATTTGGATAAATAGCCAAGAGACGACACTTCATCATCTAAGTGTCAAACCTTTTTAAATGCATGACCGCAGAGGCAAAGAGCCATATTTGACAATTCAACAGCGCCGTGGTAAAAAACAGCAATAATGTTAGATAAATAAAGCTCAAGAACATCAAAGAATAAGGACAAGCTTGTTAATATAAAGGCTAAGGTTTCATTTAATAATAATCATATAAAAAGCTATGAAAATGTACTTGTCGAGAACAAACCGTATCAGCCGGTATATGCTGAGCTTATGGGAATTCGTGACAGATTCTGGGTTCCTAGAATGGTGATTGGAACAGCTGTACGCACAATAGAACGTTCAATTAGCACTCTGAAACGCTGGGGGGCAGGTAGAATCAGATGAACCAGCAGCCCCTAATGAGTGAGGTCAGATCTGAATGGATATGAAGATTCGTAGGAAGTCACACAGAGCTGCGGTTCATCCGGACAATGGGGCCCCTAGTTAAATGAGAGGGCTTCCCCAAGCGCCTATTGGGGGGGCCTATTGGATTGTACATAGGAAATAGATTCAGGGCGGTGAAAGAGCACCTTAACGCCCTGGCGGACAGACATAAAGAGGCAGTAAAGGACCCCGAAGGGCTCCTTCCTTGCCATTTTTTTATTGATTTACTTTTCTTGTGTAAAAGGGCCAGATTCTGAGGCAGACGGAGTGACGGAGAGCGATTGGCCGCTTATGAAAGGGCAGGCAAATTGAGACGTTAAATATTTCCAATCCTGAGGACCCCCCACCCCCCCCCCACTTCCTACGTGGCGGATATCGGTGTCTGTGGGAAGTTAATGAATGTGAATAGCACATCCCCCTCCCCCGACCTTGGTGCGAGGGGGGATAAAATGAAAAGAAAGCGAAGGGTCAGTACAGAGAAAACAGTGTTTCTGTGAGGTGGGCAGGTCGCACTGAGCGAATGCCACAGCTTTGTCCCCTGGGGGTGGGGGGGGTCACCTCTATAATGACATCTGACATGTGGGACCTTAAACAAGGGGAAAAAAAATACACTCAAAACATTCATGTGATTGACGTCTCCTCTGTGGTGTCAAAACACCCCCCCCCCCCTTTTTGGTGAAGGTGGGGAGAATGCAGTCAGCTTCTCGTGCTTCTTCCCAAGCGCTGGACGCCCTTTGTGGCTACGTGGAGTGCAGAGGTTCACATGTGGGCAATGCAGGCTGATGCTGAAGCCCATTTAGAGACAGATATTTTACTGATGCGCCTATTTTGGGTTAAGTGTCCTTCCCGGGAAGGCAGAAGGTCCTCTAACAGTAATTTTAACTAACTATGATCTCCAGCAGGGTGTAGCAAGGAATTCTGGGGCCCCTGATAAAACGTTGCATTGGGCCCCTGAATCAAGCTGGGGAGGGATGGAGGGGCTTGGTAGGTTTTGCCCCTGCAGCGGCCGTGATCTTCTGGCCTGTTTTGTTATGAAAATACCATGAAAGGTGACACCCTGGGCATTCCCATGATGCATCAGTAAGGCCCCTGCTGCCCAGTCAGACAGCTTACCCATGGTAAGTTACACACGTGGTGTGGTGGTGGGGCAGCTCCACTGTGCATGCGGGCATGTGAGAGAGAGAGAGAAACCTGTTAAATCTTATATTATAAGGTTGTCATTGTCAGGATTAGGGTTATGCCCATAGGCATGAATGGAGAGTCCCCATAAACATATGACTACATGGACTGTGTGTGTGTGGGTCTTTCTGTCTGTCTGTCTTTGTTTACAAGCATGCTGTAAAGGAGTGTGGGTGCACTTAGGATGACTCCAAGGGCTGGGGCCCTGTGACAGGGGCCCTAAGAAGATAATTGGATTGATCTGGGTTGGGGGCCCAATGTGATACGCTTTTATGGGGCCCAGGATGGGCCTGAATGTTTATGCATTGTTTGCACTGCAGGTTGGTTTTGGGGCAGCTCATCCCAGCCAATCAGCGTATCTGTAAAAGTGATGGCGGCCAAAATGTAACTGGAAATCCAGCCCAGATCTCCCGCCCCGAATGGGCCGCGATTCCACTGCAGATAGAGCGTCTGCCGTCCCTCAGAAGCCCCTGAGTCTGTCTCGGACGAGTTCATTATTGAATTAGATCCCGCGTAGCCGGGGAGGGGGGGGCAGCACTTGCACCTGGTTTCACAGCTACGTGGAAACGGCTTTTGGACCCAGTTCATCCTCCTGCGGCTGTGTTATTCTCCACAGTTCATTTCCCGCCGTCGTTATTGAAGAAATATGTCATGAAAAATAGGGTGTGATCGTCTTCTGGGAGGGTGGGGTGCGGGTGGGGGGGGGGGCGGCATGTGACAGACGGCGCCAGGGACGGTGCGGAGGGATTAAACAGAACTGTCTCGAGCAGCCCGGCGTGCGGATGTAAACACGGCCCGGTCGATACCGCTACCGTTCACGAACTGCGCAAATTCCCGTAAGCCGTGATTATGTAAATGCCCCCCCCCCCACACACTGTAGGTTATTAAAGTACAGAGTTCCTGGCTGTACTGTAACATTATATAGTCACATCGAGTACAAGCATGCAGACCCGCTTGGTGAGGCTCTACCAGTGCGAGACGCGGTGCTCACTCAGCTCAGTCACGCAGAGTGAAAAATGCATCACCTCTGCCTTGCGGGAACGCGAGCCGTTCAGGCTTTCCACTCGCCATTTCTGCATACTCGAATGGGGTGGAACAGATCGTAAGCTCTGGGTCTGTGTTGATGGCTAGGAGGGGGACATTGCATTCACTATTTACCCAGAACACAGAGGACCTGATTTATACGGGGGGTGCTGGGAGCCTCCAGGTGAGGGGTTTTTAAAATGGTTTATGGATCCGGAGCCATTTCGGTGGAGGCTACCCTGACCCCTTATCCCAGGTGAAAACACATATTTAACTAATCTGTGGTGATTATTGGGGGATGGGGGGTTCACTGCCCTGTGGCTTCGCAGTGAGACACGCTGTATTCATTCGATTAAATAAAAAAATGTAAAATGTGCAGTGCTTTTAATACTGAAAGTGACCACTGGGGGCAGTGGATAAACGTGAATGCTGAGCTAAGTCAGCGCTCTGTCAGAAGGTGCCGCCCTAGGCAGCTGCCTATGTCAGCTTCTGAGTTGCCTGGCGCAGAGTTTTGTGCCTTCTATAACATCTTCGGGAGGGGGGCGGAGGGCAGGGGCCTCTTGTAAGGGGGGGGGGTACACAGCTCAGGTGGCCTCTGAAGGCTCCATGGATTGCTCCACAACCTCTGGACGACAACATCCAGGTCAAACATCCCTCCCCCCCAAGCAGCACCGCATATCCCATCATGCCCGTGCGGGTGCGTGGACACGAAAGACAAGCTGACGGGGGCGTGGCTTTCAGGCCGCTCGGCTGATCTGATCGCCGCCGCCATGACAGTGCAGACTGGGCGGCCTTTCGGTGACATTGCGGAAAGGACGGTGACGTCAGACGGAAAACCAACCACCCGTCCTGTTTCCCAGAACTAGGACAGGCAAGAAACGGGCCGAGGACCCGGGTAGCGGCCCAGATATGGATCCCCGGGCTTCCACGGCTGCAGAGGAAGCAATCTGAGGGAAGTGCTATTTATTATCCACAGTATCCCGAAAAAGATGTACGGCGATTGATCTCGTCTGTCAGCACTCGCCATTTATAAAAATACACACCGATACTCTCTTAACTGGAAGAAGGGTAAACGCGAGAGGAAAAATGTAAGGAGCTGTGTATTGATTTATTTGCGAAAAGTGGCTACAGAGTCCTACCCAAAGCTATATAACTAGCCTGCTAGCCTTTAGATTGTGTACATTGAGACAGATGCAGGGGGGGTATGACTTTTTTTCCAAAAAATAAATAAGCAGTAAAACTCAAGCAAGAGTTATTGTTTTTTTTTCCCCAAACCCTGACCAGGATGGGTGGAAGATAGATGGATTATTGCACTTCATTGTTGCAAGAAAAGCTATATTTAGTTATTGTATTGAAGGACTTGATTCCTGTAGACCTGAAATAAAGGTCAAAAATGATTTTGATGTCTGAACATGTGCATTAATGTTATGGTACCAGGTGTTCTCCAGGCTACATGAATTGATGGCGATTCTGCCGATTTTATATGAGGGTGTTTGTCAGCTCGCCTTTAGCCGTGGGATGGCAAACAAACTCACACATCTCCCATTTCAAAAGTGTCCGAATCCCTCCCCAATTAAACGCGCCATAATTGCTTCCTTTGCTGGGCCTGTGAAACAGCGGGAGTCTCGTAAAAAGGCCGCTTTATCCGTGCCATTCAGAGTAGGGATTTCGCAAACCTGACGTTTCACTGTTTTCAGACGGAAGAGAGGCCAGGTGCCAGGCACCCTCACCGGATCGTCCCGTCCATACTGCCCGCTTCTCTGCCTGGAAGGGAAGGGAAGGGAAAATTGGGGCCACTGACTGGGTGGAAGGTTACGGAAAAATGTGTGAGGGGGAAACAGCAACGAGACAACGTTACTAATAGAGGAAAAGCAAACAAAGGAATTACAGAACCAAAACTATGAACACTGGCAGGTGACAGACCAGACAAACCGAGTTAAAAGCCAACACTGGACCGATGGACTATTAAAGCAAGACTTCAAACCTGTCAAATCAGACTCTCTCGGCCTACAAGCTTCACGCTTCAAGAGTAACTAGACCGGCCTCCTGCTTGGGATCCACAAAGCTCCGGACATCCGGTTTTAATGAAGCCCCAGGGGATGCGGGTGTATCCGAGGAGTTCAGCGGCAGGTCGTCACAGCAACAGCCTCGTTGCTGAAAAGGCGTGTCAAATGAAGCAGGTGCAGCCAATCCCACTGTCCAGAAAATACAGCGTTTCCATCATGCCTGGGATATAGGGGCTATTCTAGGATTGTTTAAGATATAGTTGCAAGAGGAATCATAATTCATTCAGAGGGGCCAACCTTATCCACCACTTGCTTATATTAGCCAATGAAATGCTTTGAATCACTGAGTGAGGGAACCAATCAGGTTTCCACTGGGGCCAGTGTTCTTGCGGTCCTGGCCTGTATGCTCAGTGCCTTGACGAAATGCAGAGAGTTTAGCATCATTCACAAACCAAATGGCACAGTGCCTAAACTTCCAAGCAAAATGTTGTAGGTTCAGGTCCCAGAGGAGCGATTACATTAATCTGAGCTGGTTCAGTAAAATGTTTGTGAGATTTTATTAAAGAGAAAATTTGCAGGTTATGTGTGTTGTCTGGGGCAACAAGGTCTGTAAATGAAAAAATTATGAAGAGAGGAAAGAAACAGATGAGATAATTTGTTCCTAATTATAGGCCACTTTTTTTCTAAACTTCATTTAAAACATGCATAAATTAATGAGATTTCAATCCCATATTCCTTTTTTAATGCAACATTTTCATGTCTCGCATTTCCGAGACTCCCCAGGAGACAGCCATCCCACACTGAAAGCACCGCCATTCCGATCCAGACTGGGAGCTGAGCCCTCCTCTCATCCGGCTGACAAGGTCAGGACTCCAAGGAAGACACCCCCCCCACCAGCCTCCCCCAAGCATCTGGCCCAGTTCATCTTCTCTCCCCGCTACCCATTCAGACAGACAGTGACCATCTTCGTCATAACTATGGCTTCTTTCAAGCCCCCCCAGGCCCAAATGGAGTTTGACAGATTACAAATCGAGCATGAAATGTTTTGAATCAAACACTGTCTTGTGTTTTCTTCTTTTGGGCTGCAGCAAAGTCCTAACAGTAACTCTTAAGTCACCACCGCCCGTTTTCCCTTCTGTCAATTACTGTTACCATGGCGAAGGCATTCCGGAATACCCCTCGCACAGGTGAGGTCATAAACAGCTCTTGATATGGGGAACGCCCGGCTGTGACATTCATAATCAAATTAGTTGTGATCTTCTTCTCCATCGCAGGATTTAAGATAGAGGACATCATCAGAACATCTTGACCTCCCCTGGGGTGTGAGGAGATGCTGCTGAAGCAGAGAAAAAAATGTAGAATGGAAGAGGGAGAAAATAACTTAACCCTTGGTATGAGGATTACCCAGGTCTGGTCCAAGGGGGGGCACTTTCTTTATGGTTCTCAGCCTGACTTTCAGTCTGTGATTGAGGGGAGATGGCATGGAGGGGGGGGGGATTTTCTGTCTAAATAATACCTTCATAAACCTAATATGGGTGAGTAAGTGAATGAAAACTGACACACCTGCTTCCCTTAAGGGCCACTGCTTCAAAGATTCAGTGTCTGAAATGTTTCTGTCTCAGGAGATTCGGGAAAACGGCAGCTGACAGAAGATGACTAGCCCCAAGCCAGGCTTGGTACCACACCGACGGACGGTCCACGTGAAGGCCGCCTTGTTGACTTCATTACTACAGAATAACTGCTTCCTTATGCTGAGCTAATGCCTGTCTCTATCCAGGCATCATGTTACGTGCGCACAGCTGAAGGTCCCATAAGGCGACCAGACGCGGTAGTCGGGTGGGAATAGATACCTCAGCGAGCTAAGTGAGGCAATCTCTGTTGTCATGATTAATATTGTAATCTTTCAGCGTTGTGCCCTGGGTTGCAGATAAGTACCATTTTCCAGGTGAGTTTAATAACGTACTACTGGCAGGGCAGTTCTGCAGCATTAGAACTGGAACCAGCAAGACTCTGGGATGGTTTCTTACAGCAGACCATCAGGATGCTGAATTCTGCTCAATGAACCACACTATCACTGTTCATTATTCACTATTCGCTATCATCCATATCCACATCACATTCATACTCATATTTATGAGGAGTGTTAGCGCACTGCATTGGTCATAGCCTACGTGCAACTGCATTTAACTGCAGCAATTACTGTATTACTGATTCATGATTAACTTATGATATTTCAGCTTTACAATGAAACGGCATGACAACGATGCACAATTAGTAGTCATCGAACTTTGAACTTTAAACTTATTCAGTTTTTTATTTACTTATTTTAATTATTAATTATTTAATTATTACAATGTTGCATATTTACCTTTTTTGTATACATCCAAACACTGCTGCTGTTTGTGGATGCCGCGTTCATCAGCACTGTACCACGCGTCAAGTGACATGACAAATAAAGTATGCATTTGGAAGCACTTGGAGGAAGAAAACAGTTCAGAGGAAGAGCATCGGTTTTTCCATTCTGTTTTTATTATGGTCCGTCGTAAAAATTGGATCGCCGCAGCGCGAAGATGACACTTACTGTTTCGAGGCTCATGAGGAATTGTTTTTAAAAATCCCAGTGAAAGCTCAGCTGGATGTGAGGAATAGATCTCGGCTGGATCTCGGAGAAGGCTCGATTAATCTCCCCTCCAGGTTCCTCAGGATACCTGATGTTAGACAACGGATCTGACATAACATCTTAACTATGTCTGCTACCTCAGTCTTCAACGATGACGATTTCTCATGTGCCTCTCTGATCTTTTAATCGGGTATTGGGTTGTTATGAGAAAGAAAAAGAAAATTGAATATTTTTATTGTTACTGTATATGTAGAATGAAACTCTATGTACATCCCACCAGCGATAAAAAATATGTAAAATAAAATAAAAATATATAGAGAAGTAAAACAGAAAAAAAATTATATGACATTGATGTACAGTATCAAACAGAGTGGTGAATCAAAGTGCAGTAGCAGTACCCCATATTATTTCAGTAGACTTAAGCTGTAAAATTTTTTTGGGGGGGGCAGGGGGTAGATCACAGCATATGAAAAAGCTCCCGGGGGAGTGGCTGGGATATTTAGGTTTGTTGTTCCTTGTTTGGTTAAGATGATCGACGGCTTTTGGGTAGAAGATCTTCCTCGGTTTGGAAGAGCGGGAGTAAATAGTCCTGCAGCGCTTCCCAGAGGACGGGAGGTGAACTGCTGGTGGCAGGGGTATGCTGGCTCACCGGTGATGCTGGACGTTGATCCAGAATCAGCGTTTGGGTCTCAGGGATCTTCGGTGCTGCCTTGATGATTCTCTGCAGGGCCTTCCCGCCTGCGGTGCTGCAGCGGGCGAACCAAACTGTGACGCAGTGCGTGCTGCAGCATTATAGGGGGTCACAAGTAGAACTTTGCTGAGCTTAATGCTGCATTCACTTTTGGTCCCTTTTCGCCCTCAAAACAAACTCAAAGTTAGTCAGCATTTTTAATGCATATGTGTTGACTTCAAATTAACTCAGACCCCTCTCCTCAGAATGTCCACCCTCCACCAAGACCTCCAGTCAAAAAAGCACCATTTGGCACTGAAATTTGGAACGATACAAGTAAATAATGATAGCATTTAAATCTAGGCCTATATAAATATAAAAATAGACACAAAAAAGACTTGTGAATATAAAAAGAAGCAACAGAGACAAATAGAAATAAATTGCAGTATATACATGAAAAAAGGAGAATCAAATTATTATCACACTATTACTCTACTGGCTAACAACCATACTGGTGTTATGCTGGTGAATTTCATCCATCCATCCATCCATTTTCCAAACCACTTATCCTACTGGGTTGCAGGGGGTCCAGAGCCTATCCCAGAAGCAACGGGCACGAGGCAGGGAACAACCCTGGACGGGGGGCCAGCCCATCGCAGGTGAATTTCATTACATGCATAATATTATACTCATAAGGAGATGGGACAGCTGCATACCTTTATATTTTGCATGTTTCTTCTCTTCTTCTTTCCTCTTTTTCTAAATTGGGCACCTAATGGCTCAGACCATTTGTATTAATTTAGCACTCGGACATCAATACATTCTCCCCCCCCCCCCACTCCACAACATTGTCAGCCAAGAGTCAGAACTAAACAAATTCACCTTGGTGATGTATTATTCTTAACAATTTAGAACAAACCAGAAAACAATGCAACGATATGTCTGTGAAATTGTATATTTACAATATTAAGACTGATTTGTGGTTTATTTAGCTGCACGTCGGGCTTCCAGCAGGGGAGTAACCTGGGGTCAGTCCAGCCCCCCCCCTTCCTACCTCATGCTCTTGAGTAGTAGCCTGCCAAGCTCACAAGCTAGAATCAGGCTGCTGACTCCGACAAGGATAATGACCCACAAGCTGTAATGATATCATTGATGTGATGTGTAAATTAATGGTAGGAATTGTACAAATGTCATCATTCTGATTTTTTTTGTGTGGTTGCCCTTTGTCCCCCTCAGCAAGATGCTGGCCTGGGTGGCAGTCTATGTCACCCATACCATACCCGCCAGGGCTCAGACCCCTCTGAAACAGTTCACTTCAAGTCTGCATTGGGGTTTACTTTACCTGTGCATTGTGAACACAAAGTGCTCCAGGTCCCCTGGCTAGTTGCCATTGTAATTGAGCCCTCTAGGCTTGCCGTAGACAGATCACATGCTCTTGCACAGGGACCCTCAAAAAAAAAACAAACTCACAGAACCATGGTTGCTGGTAACGATAGCGTGAGGAGAAAGAGGACCCCCAAGTGGACCAGAAAGAAAACTGAGTCCCCTTTCAAATGAAATTACAGTGTGAACACAAAAGGAATGAGTTCCTTTTCTGTTGGTCCATTTTTAGGTCCACTTTAAGAAAACTGAGCTGGATATGTTTAAAAAGGACAACATGTGAAAACACCTTAATTTTCTTGAGTGGTCTGCTGTGCTCAATTTTATTTTAAGCTCCTACGTAGAATTTAGGAGGATTCTAGAACACCTGGAGCAGACCTAGACTGGAAAGACATGGCAGCCCTGCATATGGAAAGCTCAGCTGCATAGGAACTCGTATCGCCGGAGATGAGAGGCTGCAGTGCATGTTCACTTTTTAATTACCTCTCACGTGAGCCTCCAATGAGCTTTCCATAATAACATCTTATTGATTTAACACTTTATCACTGTCAGTGTGTCAGATGGTCTTGTCCCAAGAGATCCACGATAGATGCCTTCCAAAAGGGCACACTAAACATTAATATAGACTAAGCAAACAGGCAGATGTCAACCTTAGTTATGCACAGGATGTTATGTCAGCTTTTGTCAGTCAGAATTTCAGGTGCATTCTGGGTAGCGATGGAATACTTTACACCAGTAGTAGGAATAATGGTAGTAGGAATAATGTGCACTTAAGTGTAAGACACCTTGGGGAAATGAAGAAAGCAAATTAAATTTTAAAGTTAATAAATTTAGTGAAATAACAAAATGTCTCTTTGTGTATCTATGGCGGTCACCCACCCCGATCACCCTGGGGCGGTCGCAAGAATGTTCAGACCTCTAATTCGCTCCGCCCCATGGGTAAGTCACCAAAGAATTGGTTAGGGGTAGAGTGTCCCATCGCAAATGAGAAACAAAGAAGAGTTTATTGTGGGCAGTCGTCTGATTTACGGTACTTTAAATGGCAGGGATTCTGGCCACAAATTACCTAAATGCCAAAGGTCACATGTGTCTCATTCCAGGTACAATAGGAGGGGGAATTCTATGGTTACAGTAACTATGGTTACTATGTAAGGCTTCCATTGGTGAGGACAGCTAACAGATTGATATGCAGGAGGAAAATTCAGTAGCACCCTGAGGATACAAGTATCTGGGCATGCCGGGTGAACATCCAGCACAGCTCGATTGGCAGAAAAACTAGAAGAACTGGAATCTAGGTTCTGGTCTCTGTCGCTCTAGGAAAGTAGAAAACATATCCTTAATCATCAGTTATGGGTATGTAGAGGAGCTTGACATTTGGCCGTGGCTCTTTCTAGAACATCCACACCCTCAGCCATCAGCAGTAACACCCCTCCTACTACAGAGCTTTGTTACTCCGGCTTTCCACTTTGCTGTAGCAGAAAAATTCCCCTTCTGGAAAGAAAGTTGGATTCAGAGGCGGGATCTGACATCGCGGTCACATTGCAAAGTGTTTTTTAAAGTGCGGCCGCGTCATGACTGGGAATGGGAGAGCGACTGTCACCCATGATTAATTCGCAACAGTGGTTCTTGCGCAAGACGTGGAGCTGAGTGATGGAGGCTCACAGCCTTCTGCAGAAACTGGCGGCTGCACTAATGCACAGGAGCAGCCCTTATGTGTGCGTTTCGCCTTTGTTTTCCTATGACTTTTCTCAATCCCATCCTGGGGCTCAGTGTTTCTTCATGACAGGTGGAGATGGTCGGCGCCCTGTCGGCCAGGATTGCTAGAAGCAGGACATCTTGCCCTCCAATAGATCCCGGGGCTTCCTATTTAAGTTTGAAACATGATCCCCCACACCCCCAAAGTGCCGTGCTGATTTCATGGAGCGGATCGGGCCGGGCTGGAGCAGATGGGTTCTAGACGGGACACCAAGATGCAATGTGAGAAACGCTCTGACTGAACGTCTCGATCTAATTTGGCTCGAACATAGGAGGCAATTAAGCTACTCGTTATGACACACGCACAGTGGAGATAGATGATTAAAAAAACAAGGGGGGGGAGTAATTGAATTGGAATCACAACAACTTCTAGCGTGATTTTTGGAGGGGGTCCCTGGTAAGGTGATCCAAATAGACGTTTGGACGGCGTCTGGCCGAGCCACTCCAGAATGAGCCTTCTGGGCCCACTCAGCACTGGCGTTCAGCACGTGGGGAGCCTCTCTTGTTAGTGGTTTCTGCTTTACTGCTGGCCTGGGTGTATTTACAGCTGCAGAAGCTGATCGGGTGGAAAATGACGTCCAAGGAGAACAGAGCCCGAGGGGAAAGGATGTTAATAAGGAGGGAGGGGAGTGTTGGTGATGAGAGAGCCACAGATATGAAATTATTACCATCGTGGAGGATAAACAGAGCAGCTCTACAGTTCACGCTCACATTGGGGTTTGCAAATCACTGTTTTGAACAGTCTTTTTGTTTGTTTCTAATGGCAGTTGGTGAAATAGCAGATGGCACTCAGATGGTGCACTGATATCAGACCGATGGCACTCAGATGGTGCACTGATATCAGACCGATGGCACTCGGATGGCACATTGATATCAGACCGATGGCACTCAGATAGCGCACTGATATCAGACCGATGGCACTCGGATGGTTCACTGATATCAGACCGATCACACTCGGATGGCTCACTGATATCAGACCGATGGCACTCGGATGGCACATTGATATCAGACCGATGGCACTCAGATAGCGCACTGATATCAGACCGATGGCACTCGGATGGTTCACTGATATCAGGCCGATGGTATTCAGATGGTTCACTGATATCAGAATGATGGTACTCGGATGGTTCACTGATATCAGACCGATGGTACTCGGATGGTCCACTGATATCAGACCGATGGTACTCGGATAGCGCACTGATATCAGACTGATGGCACTCGGATGGTTCACTGATATCAGACCGATGGCACTCGGATGGTTCACTGATATCAGACCGATGGTACTCGGATAGTGCACTGATATCAGACCGATGGTACTCGGATGGTTCACTGATATCAGACCGATGGCACTCAGATGGTTCACTGATATCAGACCAATGGTACTCGGATGGTTCAATGATATCAGACCGATGGCACTCGGATGGCAGATTGATATCAGACCGATGGCACTCGGATGGCAGATTGATATCAGATCGATGGCACTCGGATAGCGCACTGATATCAGATCGATGGCACTCGGATAGTGCACTGATATCAGGCCGATGGTACTCGGATTGTGCACTGATATCAGACCGAAGGGACTCGGATAGTGCACTGATATCAGACCGAAGGGACTCGGATGGTGCACTGATATCAGACCGAAGGGACTCGGATAGTGCACTGATATCAGACCGAAGGGACTCGGATGGTGCACTGATATCAGATCGATGGCACTCGGATAGTGCACTGATATCAAACCGATGGTACTCGGATGGTGCACTGATATCAGACCGATGGTACTCGGATGGTGTACTGACTCCAGATCACAATGATACCAGTGAATTTCCCGAGTGCCATCCAGGAAAAGCAGTCCAGTGTGCATGTTTTTATGCAAAAGGCAAATAAAGCATGTTTGTTTTGATTGTTTTGTGTACAATGATACTATAATAAAGTAAAGATATCCCTTCATCTCCAGTTCCAGAAGCATCCTGGTAAGGAAATTTCTGAGTGTCCCCTATTATCACATATCCACATATGTTTATACACATTTGTCATCAGTTTATCACTTAGGAACTTCTGTAAAATGCTGGCATGTCAAAAAACCCTCCTTCGGTCTGATCATGTGACACGCACACGGCAACAGAAATAAAGAATCACATACACAAGGAATTTTAAGTGCACATCTTACTATAGGATGGCAAACTACAGTTTAAAAGGCCAGTCAGATGTCTTGTAAAACAAGCCTGTAATGCAACATAAAACGTGTTTTTTTCCCCTTTGGCCTGCAGTGAAAACAACAGCAAGTTGTATCCTTGGCAACTAGGGTCTATAACTCCGGAATCACCAGCTGTCACCTCTGCCACTGAAGGCTGGGTGAGGACCCACCTAGTGAGGTCATCAACAACTTTGACAAAGCTGATTGGTGGACATGTAAAAACCGTTTGCCTAAAAAAAACTGTAATCTGTAATTTGATATCCAAAGTGTTGGAGGGGTGGGCAGCCAACTAAATTATCAAGCACGTTCTTCTCTCTCGGGCCCTTTCGCCTGTTTTAGCGCCTCAGATACTGTTGTGAGCGAAAGTCAGACAGCTGAACTCACCTGAAACAAGACCCCCCCAGGTGGGCACGGGTCCAAGAACAGCCCACTCTCACAGAAATCCAGATGAAAAACTGCCCTCAAGATGCTGCGGTCGTCAATATGCCACAGGACACAAGCAAGTTGAAATCACCCCCATCACCAGAGCAAGGGAGCGTCTCAAAACATATGTGTTAGCGTGAATAAATTCCTTTAAAATTAAACATACATTTACAGGCACTCAATGGGAGGTGATATGCATGTAATTAAATTGCAAATAAATACAAGAACCCTTATCACCTTGTATTAATAAATAACCCAGGTGTATTTTCCCTGGAGGGATGATACGAGGAATTATATTTCTGCACGCAGAGGGACGTCAACATGTAACAGGAGGCTAAGGTTTCCAGCTGCGGCCCCACAGTAGGGAACGGTGGATTCGGGCCAAGGCACGAAAGCGACCCGGCCCGTTAATTCAGCCAGACTTTGGCTTAATGGCGTCTGGCTCACCAGAGGACTATCTCCCTGTGGCTAAGCTAACAGGTCGTCCTTGAAGAGGTTGGACCCCGAGGCCCTTTGGCCTACTGCAGTTCCCAAACATCCCGGTATGAGGCGCCGTTGACATTTACAGCCATACATTTTCAAAGCAATATCATAAAAACGTAAGATGTACACTACCGTTCAAAAGTTTTGGGTCACTTGAAATTTCCTTGTTTTCCATGAAAACATACATGAAATGAGCTTGAATAGGAAATCTAGCTATGTTTATAGGAAACAGTCTTTGACAAAGTTTGAGTGTTTGAGTTGGTGTTCCATTGTAGGATGAAATTGGTCCAATTAAGTGCTGTCCACAGGGTATATGGCAAGGCGTTAGGGTTAGGGTTAATGATACCCTTCCTTCTTCAAGATCCCTTTCACCCTGTACAAATCTCCCACTTTACCATCACCAAAGCAGTCCCAGACCATTACATTGCCTCCACCATGCTTGACAGATGTCTCGAGCGTCTTTTCATTTGGCCTGCGTCTCACAAACGTTCTCCTTTGTGATCCAAGCACCTTAAACTTAGATTCATTTATCCATAGCTCTTTTTTTCCAATCTTTCACTGTCCAGTGTCTGCGTTCATTTCCCCATCTTAGTCTTTTTTTGCCCATTCTGAGATACAGCCCATTCTGAGATACAGGCCAGTGTCCCGAAGTTGCCTCTTCACCATGTATTTACTCCTCTCTGTTGTATATTTCTGTCACTCCTTCTTGTTAACACAGATACTGGTCTTTTATAGGAACTATCTAATGAAGCTGCCGGTTGAAGACCTATGAGGCGTCTGTTTCTCAGACTGTGTTACGTCCTGCGACGTCCGTCCTGTTCCTGCCCTTCGTATGCCACGCCCCCTCGCAGCTTCGCCCCACGCAGCCGCTGCCCAGCCCGCAGCCGCCGCCGCTGCCCAGCCCGCAGC
>JABFEA020000085.1:19421608-19437446 GCA_019775915.2 Cyphomyrus plagiostoma
GCCCCGGGGGGGCGGGGGGGGGGGGGGGGCCCCCCCGGGTCCCTCCAGGGTTACCATAGAATGGCTGGCAGTCACCCCCCCAGACTCCCCGTGGGCAACCCTAACCTATAACACATGGGCGGTAAGCTGGTGCACTGCGAGGGGGGGGCACTGGGGGGTTGGGGGGTGGAATGTGGCTTCCCAGCTATGGGCAGGAAGGTTTTCAGTGACCTCCATCGATGTCACTGCGGCGTGGCCACATCAGCATCTACCTACCAGCCCCCCCCCCAGATCTGCTCCAGTTTTAAGAGTTGGTGGGGAACCAGGCAAAGAAACCCTTGACATGTGGCACAGAGATATTTTTCTGGGGGGTTGGGGATGGGGCCCGGCCGACCTGTGCTCTCCATCGTACGTCGCTTTGGATTAAAGCATCTGCTACATAGATGTAAATAGGAAAGACTCCTACATTCTGGGTCAAGAAAGGTGAGAGAATCTCAGGTTCTCCAAAAACCGACAGGCTGGTCAGTATACTCTCAATATGGCCCTATAATCAGTCAGAGTACCAAACTAATATATATATATTTTTTTATAAAAAAAAAAAAGAGACCCAAAGAAAACAGTGGATTTTATGAAGAGTTGCAGGTTCAGAACCCAGAGCCCAGGAATGTTACAGAGCCGCTGTAGGGTGCAGCTGAGGAGAAAGAACAGCCTTGTCACCTGGGAAGTCCACACCCGGCCATCTTATGTTACCCTGTCATCCTGCCTCGCTGACGCAAGCTTGGCAAGTCCAAACAAAAAAAAAAAAAAAAACAATTTACAGGCGTCATAAAGAAATTAAGCCACCTGTCGGAAACAGGAAGCCAGACACTCTGTCGCCGTGGGATACGTGACGGAGGAGGGTGATCTCGTAAAATTGTCATTCGTCTTGTTAGGGAAACATAGAACTTTTTTTTGTTGCCGGGAAGACTGATTCAGGAAGGTGACAGCACGCCCACGGGAGAAAATCCCGTTTCAAGGTAACATCGCCTCACCTGAGGTGAGAATCATCTGTTTACCCAGCTGCGTGTGCCAGATGTATCCCAGAGGTCCCTGTGAGAGAGAGAACACAGCGAAGTGACCCCCTAATGGATGCTTTGCCAATAAACTAACTGTTGCACCATTATTTTATGTTACGTTATCTATTCTATTGTCCGTTATCACCATTTTATTACTACGTGTGACGTTTGCACTAGAAGACACTGCTACCTCATTCCGTTGCAAATGTGCACAATGACAATAACGTTAACGTTAACTTTGGGGCGTGCGCTTGAAACTTAACAGTACTTTAAAAAACTCCCCTGAAATAAATCCCACTTTCATGGCGTCATGGCGACATTCTGTAAATGTGGCACGCATGTGGGGACCCACCTTTCGCCGAACATTAGGCTGAGCGACGTTTTCTGGAAAAATAAACGCATAGAGTTGGGCGACACAGGTTTGAGCGAGCAAGCGAGCCGCCCCCCCCTTCCCCCCAGCCCCACAGAGGGTGCCAAGCAACTGAGCGACTCCACGGTGTTTATGTGTCCAGTGCGAGCTGGTAATGGCCTAATTAGCTGCGAAAAGGCCCATCGCTGCCAAGGCTGGAGCCAGTGGGACAAAGACGGAGTGTTTTGGGGTGTGGTGAGAAGCAGCCTCGCCTGGAACACCTTCCATGCTGACAGTGCTCGACTCCGCCGATGACATCATGGCCACATGGAGATCGCCCCCTCTCGAAAGGAAACCCATATTTAAGCCACATTACCTGACGCAGACTGGATTCCAGAGTTCTTTCCTGATCCTGATGAGTTTCCACATGGACACGACTGGCCGTCGAGGCTTGGTCCCCAATATTGGCTTCAGGACTGATGGCCGTAAAGCACCGTCAGAGAAGATAGGGAGATGCTACAAAGTGGAGATCCGCTCAAGTTTATCTACATCTTCAGCTATCTAGCTGACACATTCGACCATGAACACAGCTGTGAATCATATGTCCAAACCGTACAGATCTGATAGGGTACCAGATTCATCACATGACCAGCACACTCAGAGAAGCCCAGCATGCTGGATTCGAGCCTGAATGCCAAGCAGCGGCTTGCTGTCACCTCCGACGGAGCTTCCGATTCAGCCACCATCACAGGGGGACATGATCAGTGCCACCCTTGGTCTAATCTGACCCACACTCTTCCTTCTGTCTACGGTGTTTGGCGACGGATTACTTGATGTGGACGGGGTCCATTCAAAGGTGGGGGAGAAGGAGAAGGGGACTTATGGGGGAAGGATTTCGTAGCCCGAGGCATTGTGGGATTACTCATCAGGTCCTACATGTGATCGACACCCGAACTGCAATGCTCAGGGTGACTGGAAACACTAGCAGTGACAGATAAACCTTCAGCTCGGAGTAACTGATGGTGCTGTCCCTGTTAGTGACATCACTGCATTTTAATTCATACCCTGTTATATTAATGTCCAGGTTAACATCTTTATATAAGTGAGATTTTTAATGGTTTTTACCACAGTAGATATGTTGAAATACATGGCTGGATGCAGGGTCAGACTGGGATCAAAAACCAGCCCAGGACATTGTTGGGGGTCCTCCATGGTAAATTTTGCTGACTTGTGGGGGGGAGGGGTTCCCCTGTCTAACTTTTTCCAATGGATAGATTTGGCCCTATAAGCCAGATAGCCGGTCCAGGTCTGACCCAGGACCCAACTGCAAAGTTCCCTCCCAGTGGGGAGAGATTTTCACATTATAAGTCCGTGTTCTTCACCTGCAGCTATGTGCAAATACAGGAAGGGCACGATATCTTGCATCAGGGTGGCCCCCCATGAGTCAGCAGTTTACGGGAGTCTGGCCGGGGAGAAGAACAGCACCTGAGGGGGTGTTGGTGCACTGACTGACACTTGACATGACTCAACCATCCAGCACTGTTTATTTTCACCCCCCACACCCTTGTGGAAAACATACCCCAGAAGAATCCAAACGTCCCATCCAATCACATGCTAGTATTTCTACGCCCCAACTTGACTGGGGTCACGAGCGAAGGACCTCTACTGAATTCCCCTTGTGAAACGCCATGACGCCAAGGGACCACAGGCGTACGTAAGATCTCACTCATCCGACTCCCGCCATGCAGCTGGTGAGGCCAGGTTAACCGGAACCATCCACCTCTACTACATGGACTTTTCCAGAACCTTCTACCTGGCAATACTGTTGACTGACCCCGTCCCACCAAAACAGAGCACGTCAGTCCGCTCTCGAGTCACGGTCTGAAAGGTGACGGCATCCCCCGATGCCCTGTGTGGAGGTTGGGAGCATCTGCTTTCACTTAAGCCATGCTTTCTCTCTCTGCGAGAATTAATCTGAAAGGGGACTGGATCCAGTTTCCCAAAATGCTTCTAATGAAATCTAAACTGGAACACGTTTCCAAATGAAGAACAAAGAAGCCGGCGCACAGGAACGTGCGAGCAGGAGCGATTTGGGGGGAAGTGTTTCTCTAGCCCTCAAACACGGGGTCGGACCCACTTTAAACTGGAAACACCACCCCGCTCCCCCCCCACGGGATCGAGTTTCTCCATTCTTCCCAAAACAGGTGAAGGAATGAAAGCCTCGTTGCAGGGCTCTCAGGTTACACATTGTTTTTACCTGTGCGACACAGGCGTGAGGCGTAATTAGAACCGTTGCGACTTTCGCGACGGTGCAAAGGGGAGGCCGAGCGGACTCACAGACGCCGCTAAGGAACTCTGAAAAAATGTGCTCAGCAGCTCTAGAAGATTGAGATATCGCGGACGGCAGACACATGTGGCAGATATGTGAAACATATTTGTGGGATAGAACAATGTGCAGACCCCTTATATGAGAATTAGGACCTTAAAGGTCCCGCTTAACCCGATTTCTATAGCTGTCACCGATGATGGAGTGAAATATTTATTGGGAAAGAAGGCCCCTGGTGACTGTAATGAAGGGCCCCTGGTGACTGTAATGAAGGGCCCCTGGTGACTGTAATGAAGAGCCCTATCTCGGAGCACCACAGGGCTGTGCTGTAAACCAAACCCAATTAACTGCCATCCATTCATTATGAAAAAATACATCTCAGAACAAATTAAATGATAACACATTCATTTTCCTCCTTGATGCAGTTTGAACTGACGTGAAAGACAGCGTGAAAGGGACCAATTAAACTTCAGCTGGAAGCTTTTCATTTCGTTGACATCTTTGTATTGTTTTTTATTCCAGATGTAAATCCTTAAGAAATTTCTAGAATTGGTCTTGGGTGTATTGTGGCTGAATTTAAGATGCCAAAGACGCATGCCAGGGTTTAGGAGCTGGCTTAAATTGACAGTATCCTTTTGTTAAAAAATTTAACGTAAGAAAAACTTATCATCATTTGTTTGTTTGTTTTTCAAATATTCCTCTGTCTGATTGTGAACTTTTTTGATTCATTTTCACTTGCCTGAACAATATATATTGGCTGAACAATATAGATTTATCTTGCTCTATTCTATTATTCTATTCTATCCATCTGACTTTTAAATCAGCTCTAGAAAGCGAAAGGTGGTCATTGCATAATTACACCATGAAGAGTTCCTGACTGAGTTCACTGAGGCACCCAAAAGCGTCAGAACAGGGGAGTCGGCTGCAAGCCGACACGTGTACGATCATATCTTTTAAGGCCTCACAGTTAAAGAGGCGACAGGTCTGCGGTTTTAAAGGCACAGTCTAAGGAGGTGCTGCAGGCAGGAGAAGCCCGCATGGGAGAGCGGGGGAAGGCAGCGCTATCTCACCCTGCCCACATGGCGTCCTTCACATGTGAAGACGTGAACTTGCTGTGGTGTTATCGGATACGCCGCACGCACGCGGGAATGTCACCGATAGTGTGAGGCTCCACTAAGCAAGGTTCCGGGTTTACAAAACAAATCAGCTTTGCCAATGAAGTCTGGGTCGTTTGTTTATTTTCACGTTCACCTCAGGTTCTTGTTAACTGAGGTCCGGACTTCAGGGCCGATGCCTCGGCCTCAGAGGGCTGTGTGACCCTCTCCCCACTGGGCTTCACCACAAACAATCCACAGGCGACCTGACACCGCTCACAGGGGGAAGGGGCAACACTCATGTCTGTTTTCCATGAAAAAACGGAAAAGATCACAGAATTAGTTGTCTCTCTGAACCAATTTTTATTAGATAGATAGATAGATAGATTTCAGGCATGAATTCTACTGACATGCAGTCTCAGAGATTGGCCACAGGCTATGATAAAGTCAAAAAACAGGCTGAACAAATGGGACACCACCTTCTGCCTCAGGACTTTTTCCTCTGCCTGTCCCATATGATATATCGCGTGGAGACATTTATGGTTAGCTGTGATATACTTCTTCTTTTTTGCTGCTGTTGTGATTTACATCACGCTCAGTAAAACTTTACCAAACCTGTTAACTGTTTTTCTTTTTCTTTGATGTGGAATATACTTGACTAACTTTCCAGGTTGTCTTGTGGTTGGCCTGTTTCTTTCCCTATCCTTATCTGGTTGGCCTGTTTTAGTCCTATGTCCGCAGTGACTTACTCTGAACAACCACTCTTACCTTACAGGCCCATTCTTCCCCCCCCCCCCGATTGTGAGATTATATCCTGACCTGGTTGGCCCATTTCTCTATGTACCCTCACCTGGTTGGCCCATTTCTCTCTATAACCTCACCTGATTGGCCCATTTCTCTCTATACCCTTACCTGGCTGGCCCACTTCTCTATGTACTCTTTACCTGCTTTTCCGATTCCTTTCTCTACCTACACCTGGCCATATCAGTCACAAGATTACATGTCAGAGGTGTATAAACAGTGCATGCATTGAATTCTGTTGAGTTACAACTTCCTGTTTTTATCACGATGCCTTTCTTGGCACGGACACCCGATGCATTTGCTTTTCTAGCTGAGAACATACTGGTGTGTGTGATGGGACACGTTCGTTTGTGTTTGCTGGCAGCATTTGTCCTTCAGCTTTGTTGAGCAAGTTTGCTCGTCTGTGTATATGTGTAATGAGAAAAAAAACCCAAAACAATAAGTCCAAGCACTGGTGATGAAAGGCACCACAGCTGGTACGATATCGTTGTGAAACATCTGACACCAAGCCGTAAGTGACCTAAGCAGGCGGCTTGGGTCCCAGTGGCCACCAGGGGGCCCCCTATCTGACCATCCCATCAGAATGGAAAGATGACAAATGACAACTAGGTCAATCAAATTTTGCTTAAGGCCCCAAAAAGGATGGGGGGCCAGCCCCGCCGGTCTGTTTGTTTGTGTGTTGTCTGGGGTTTTAAAGTCTGTTGCATATCCCATGGCTCATGTAACAAGTTGCTAGACAGGTTGGACAAGGCTCAGTTTTATGTGAAAGTGGACTGCTGGCAGATTTCCACGTGGCCAGTGTCTAAGGAAAAACCGACTTTCTCCATCCAGTCCAGGGTCAACTCAAATTCTCCACTGTACTGTACGGTAAACCGGGGGCACCAGCAACATTTATGCAGCAGAAAGACAGGATAGGTCACCCTCTTTTTGCTAATGCTGCAGGGTATCTGAATGACGTCGCTGTTTATGGGAGTGACTGGCTGAAGGTGGCCCCGTGGATGGATGCCAAGGCAGGTCTTTAACACTGCTATACTCAGAAAAGTGCACCATTAGCCAGAGAGAGGTTCAGAATGTGTCAGTGGGCAATGTCTTGCTACCAAACTCATGCATGGGCCATTCCAAGTGGGAGCGGTCTGTGGCTCGGTGTGTTGGGCGCCTGTGATCAGAAGGTCACCAATTCAAATCCTGGGGTCGGCAGAGTAGGTTCACAGTAATGTCCCTGAGCAGAGCCCGTAACCAGCAATCGCTCCAGGGACGTGCTGACCCTGCCTTCTCAGCTGTACGTTGCTTTGTCTGCTAAATGTCTTACAGTATGGTGGTGTGTATGGTTTATATTATGAGCGTGTACGTAGATTACCCCGCACACGCGTGTGCGATTGTGTGTTTGTGTGGTTTTCTTCACAGCTCTTCCGCAAGCTCTGTTACAAACGGCTTGAGTGCTGTTACATGTCATATCTTCTACTCTGGCGTCCAATCCGGTGCAGATTCCCCTGTTAGAAGATTTATTATTCCCTCTGGGGAAGCGGCGAGGGTGGGGCTACCCAGAGACAGAGTCCTGAAGAAAGGGAGGAGACGGGGAACTGGCAAGAGAGAGGAGATTAGTGAGGAATCTCTGCTCACGTTTCCACAAATGTTTTGACTAGACAAGTTAAAACCTCTCTGTCATCAGCACTCACCTGGTGATAATGTGGCCCGATGGGCCCCCATGGGCTCGCAGAGAGGGCAGCCTGGTTGGGACGTCCAGAATCAGATGGAAGAAAGACAGACTCCGGAGCTAATGAAATCGTCCAAAAGGCTATTCAGAATGAACGAGGGCTACAAACATTTGCTTCTCGTTTTCGGCGGACACCATCCGCCGGGGACAAGTTAAAATGTTATTTTTTTGGAAATCTGAAAGTAAGGGTGACGTCAAGGGTCAATCCTCGCCGTTTTTTTCTTTTTTACATGCCCTATAATTCGGGCGTTGAGGGCGGGAGCTCAGGTCAGATAGCGTGCGATGAACAGAAGAGAGTGGAATCAAAATCACAGAACAAAACAGAAGCGGTTCAGGGTCAGAATTCACTTGAGCGTCCTCACTAGGGTCTCACGGAGCTTGAGTGAAAGTTGACACATCTGCTTCTAATGAACATACCTGCTAAGTGAGACAGCGGTTCCTGAGCTCGTCTCCGTAACCAGAGAGGCAAGGCTGTGGTCAACTCTGAACCCAAGCCAGGCCGCGTTGGCTGGGGGTGCGTCTGGTCACCCATTCCAGTCTTCGCGGTGGCGATCAGAGACAGGAGGTCCACCATCCTCTACCAGGTGATGGGTGAACAGATGAGCTTCTGAGAGATGGAATAATATGGCCTGTGTGTCTGGATATCTTTAAAAAACAGTTTATATTAGGGGGTAACTGCCCCTACTCCACTATGGCCTACCATAACCCTTTATGATAACATCTTTCTAAAGGAACTGTCCACTATGGCGCACACTTAGTGGATGCCCATAGACTGCAGTCATTGTGCCTGACATGATTATGAAGCGTGAGTATCTATCGGGCGTGTGGAGGAGTTGGGGTAAATGGGCCAGTGCTGTCACAAAAATGAACTGCCACATACAGGAATAATGACCGATGTGATGCCAAAATGGACCGACGGTACTGAACTGCTCTAAAGGGACATTAGAGAGTATTAAATAGTACTAGTACCTTTATCCCTTAGTTAGATAACCTGAGTATATTTAACTACATATATCCCCACAATTTCTGTAATAACAAAAGCAAATTTCTTATGTCAGCTCTAAAGAGCAGCTATTTAACGTACCTACATGACTGCATGCAAAACCCTTACATGTGATTTGATGATTCCTTGCACCCCTATGTAAGTAAGTAGCATACCATTGGACAACAGTTGGACTAACATACTGGCCACTCCCCCCGTCCTTTGTTTCTCCATCGCCATGGACACAGCCTCCATTATACTGGTCTGAGATACCTGTAGTTTCTGCTGCCTGCGAAGCCTGGCCAGCCGCCTGCTGCTGCACCCGGGAGGTTTGCAATTAGGCTAAATCGTTCCTGTGAAGCGAGGGGGGAGACAGGGGCAGCTAAGATGGAATAACAACAATCTCACACCATGCAAGATGGTATCCTTATTCCCCGATTAATCACCCTAAGCTTCCAGAAGGTAATACTGGCTCATGCGTCTTTAAAGTGCCGCTCACATGCTAAGTCTGCTCCATTATCTAAAATGAATCTCTCCGCGTGGCACGAGGGACTGAAGCGTAAGCCTCCCTGCTCTCGTTTTTACAGTGATAAAGGCGTCTATTCACTCCATCCTCCCAGGACTCTAAAAACGATACTATCTCTCACTTGCTGAGTTGATATCCCTCCTGGGGAGTCTGGGAAGGGGAGGGGGGCAGGAGTTCAGATTAAAACATCACGCTATTAAGAAATGACCCTCTAGAGTAGAGAACAGTGGGGTAGCCAGTATGCAAAGATGTTTCACAGAGGAATGTTCTACAAGAAAATCCTGGTGCTCATAGGCGCCGGTGAAGAAGATAGGTGAAAGTTCAAGGCACAAGGACCAGTGTTTTGGTTACTATGGATACGACTGACACGGCAACAGGAAGCCAGACTGGAACACCCTCCCTGACGTATAAAGATACCTCAGTCGGCACCTCCTGTGCAATCTCGTGATGCCACTGAGGTCCTTACTTCACATTCCCTCTGGGGCGGCTTGTTGCTGGGGTGATGGTAGCCAAATAAGTTCATGGGGCAGCCCACTATGTGTCGTTCCTGGTGGTTTGCTGGGAAATCCCAAAGCCGGACCCCATTTTACAGAGGTATCCGCTACTGGACCTGACCGCAAACAGATGGGGCTGGGTGTGCTGGAAGTCGCCACAGGCCCGCGGAAAACGTGCAATTAAGGCGGAGGGCGGTCCCCCAAAAAACACGCAGTGACCACATCCACGGATAGGAGACTGCATGCTGGGGTCACTGAAAAAAATTACAGCCGGGAGCAAACCTACAGCACCTTTTGAAATGCTCTAAGGAGGACTGAAGCACTTGGATCACATGGAAAAAAAAATCAGGCAATGAGTCGGACACCAAAAAATGAGGCCCCTGCTTCTGTGAGGGGGAAGTAGCTCTCCTTTGGGTCAGGCAATGAGTGGGACACCCAAAGATTAGGCCCGCTGCTTCTGCTTAGGAAGATATGTACCAAACGAAAACCACTCCTTTCTTAGTTTAAAGTTTGCAAACATTTTAATTACACATAAAAGGAAATTGTCCAGGCTTCGCCGTGTCATCTGTTATGCATTTTCAAAGCAAACTGTGTGGATATACAGCACTAATTAAGGACCTCGGTGGTCAGCTCACATTCAGAAATACACGCCTGCACCGGATCTCATGTTCCTCAGCAGGGAAGATTTGCATCGTACATGTGAGAATCGTTACAGACTAAATTTAATCTGGGAAAAGACTCACAAGCTTTAAAATAATAATTATGCATTTACTAATTTGTATAAACCATCGGTTTCTTGATTATATATGCCTTATGTCTATTTTTAAATCATGGATTTGTACTTGGCCTATGTATGCAAATCAAAGTGAACTTTATAGTCACCCAGCAGACACGCAACAAAATTCTTCATGTATGCCTGCATGCACCCCTGCATTCTGGAAGCACGTCCGTGTGTGAGTCCGTATCACCGAGAGCTGGAATGGGCCGGAAATCTCCCGGCAACCAGCAGGAGCCCATAGAAAGTCGCTGACAGCTCCTGTATTGAAAGTCGTGGCCTAGGCGAGGAAGGCCCCAATCCAGGAACACCCCCGACCCCGCCCCCCCTCCCCGGGGGCTGGCCCTAGGGAGCAGGCCCCGCGTGGGGACGCACCGGGGAGCCTTCACCCCCAGTGCCGGCTTTTGTAGATCAGTCAGCGGCTCTTTGTGGCCCAGTGCCGTGGCGGCGGACGGCCTTAATTACCGAATCGTCCCAGAATGGCCGATGAGCACAGAATGAGAGGCGAGCGAAGAGCCGCTGTGAGAACGGCGATTCGGCTTTGAGCGGCCCGGCCTTCACGGTTTACATTAAAAAAGCGCAATTATAATTAACGGGGCGAGCGACTCAGCAAGCAAGGCTTTCATTAGTGTGCGTGGGAACTTCGAGGCCAGGAGGGAGCACAGGATTCTGGGAGATCGGTAGCCTGGGACCCACTGAATGCACACAGAAATATGACTAAACACACACACACACACACACACACACACACACACACACACACACAACACATACAGCAACACATGCAAATATTCCGACATAAATGTGACAAATAAAACACAAATACACGAATACACACACAATACCACATATAAACTCACAAACACACACAGATATACCGACACACACAAACACACACAGTCGTGTAAACATAACTTTATGGAAACTGCTCATTCATTTCTATGGGGAAAATGCTAACCCTAACTATGACAGGCTTAACCCTTACCCAGCCCTAACCATAACCAAAGGTAACCAAGCAAATTACAACCGTTTTTGCATTTTTAGTTGTTTTCATTGCAGTCATGGATTTTTATAAAATAGAGTTTTCTCTTATGGGGACCAAGAAACTAGAAAACGGCTATTCATCATGTTGTGGGGACATTTGGTCCTGACAGTAGCTAAGACAAGAAAAAATTTTAAACAGGAATTTTAATAAGCAATGCCAACAACTAAACCACAGAATTATAATACAAAGAGTACGAACATTCTGAAAAAATCAGTTTTAACATGATTTTTTTTATGAATATATAGAAAGGAAAATACAGCACATGCAAGAGAACCTCAAGGAAGTACTGGACTGCCGAAACACTCCTTAAAAACAAAATAAAATAAATTTACTGCTGTTTAAACTGTGTGTAGGATATGCAGAATGCCCAACACTGAACAAAAATCCATGTAAATGTGGCAGCAGCTGAAGTGAAATAAAATGCAACAGGATCTAGAGGTTAGGTTTTGTTTGGTTGTCCTTCACTGGCATTCCTGCATCTGGCACCTCACCTATCTCGACATCACTGATCCCACATTGGAGATTAGATACACCAAGATTAAGGCATACCCAGTGGTGCTGAAGATGCCGGACCGTCAGAACCACTGGGACGGTGAGTAGCCATTTATTCACTTTCCTGGAGTTCGGTGCTGAAATCCCTCCTTCAGCGGAGGGGAAGGCGAGTGTTATGCTTCGGTCTCGCCATGGACGTTCTCCATGTGCACCTTGAGGTAGTCGTTGCGTGTGAACTTCTTGTGGCAGAGCTGGCATTCCGCCATGGGCCGGTTGGGGTTGTGGGTCAGCTTGTGGCGGATTAACATCTTCTTCAGGCTGAAGGACAGGTCGCACACCTGCAAGGGGAGCCATCGTTACCTCTGACATCTGCCTGCCTTGCACCTTGGTCTTCAACAGTGTTTCCCAACCCAGTTCTCAGGGAACCCCGGATATTCCACGTTTTTGCTCCCTCTCAGCTCCCAGCACACTTGTACCAAGTATTCGGTGTTCCTGATTGGCTGGGAGGGAGCAAAAACACGGACTGTCCAGGGTTCTCCGAGGACTGAGTTGGGAAGCACTGGTCTACTATATGACAGGGGTGATATTTAGGAGGGGGGGGTGTTTTGAGTAGAAACATTCAATGATGAAAAACAGAAACATTAGACCAGTAGATCCACATCGTGGTACCCAGGCCACATTGTCATGTGACATGGGGGCGATCACGACCATGAAAGCCATAAAATCTGCAGCACTGATGTAATGCCCTAAACACAGAACAGTGTGAGACACAGAACATTGTGATCCACGTCGCAATAGAAGTAGTCCGTCAGGGCAATGGACTCTGGAAGCTTCTGTTTGGGCCGAAACGCCCCCCTTCCCATACTGCAGACACTGCGTTTCCACGTGGCTCGCAAGTAAATAAAATCCTACTGAACAAGCTGCTTAAAAACACACAAATCATCCCTTTTATGAGCATTGATCCCCTTCCAGGTGGCACGGTGACCGCCCGGGCCGTGATGAATTATCTCCGCCAGGCGCCCCCCCCCCCGCTAATCAGCTTAAGCTGCCCCATCTGGGAAGGGAGGGCTTGCCCATGGCATTTACCAGAGCATTTAACAGGCCTGCAGAATGTGCCCGTGGATACAGCCAGAGAAGTTAAAGCTTTGGGCCTTTAGGGGGCGCAACTCAGAGGTCTGGGCAACAACTGTAAGCTCGCTGTGTTTCCAGCTTGCAGACATAAATCACATGGGAGGCCCCCTTTCCAGCGGCAGCCTGTCTAAAAATGTTTAAAAATGGATACATAAAAATTAAGACCTTTTGCATCTTGCAAGGGACATTCCCCAGTTATATCCTCTCTGTTTTCTGGATTCCTCTCCTTTCACGATGCCCTCGAATCCGCAGCACGCCTCACGGAGCGCCCAGGCTGTCGCATCCGGTGACAGATCCCAGGAATGCGCCACTTTCAAAGATGACGTGGTCCACAAATTTCTGGACGCCAAACCCGAGCAGGAGATCAGGCAGTGTGGCGGCTCTGTGGCCACTCGATCCGCCAGCGTCGGAAGGTTGTGGGTTTGGTACTACAGCCAAGCCCAACCAAAAAAATAAAGCCAAAAAAAAAACACTTCTGTGCTTTACTTCCAGAAGCTGCAGTGATGTATTATGGGTATTGGGGGTCCTGTTAAGAGGTCCCATGTTTGGGAGTTATATTGTTTTAGGATTTGCAAACTGGATCGGGTTGAATCCCCGAGTAAAACCACTTGACTTTGTATACTAATTTCAATACTAATTAAAGAGATCACAGTATTGTCATAATTAAGATGAGACTTGCTAATGAGAAAAGCTGTATCACCTTTAAAGAAACATGCTTTACATGAGTAATAAAGCCAGTCTGAGACACATCTGCGCGATACAGGTGCTTTATAGCTCATAGAAACTGTGTGACTCACTTTAGCTAGAAAAGACACGTCACATTCTGAAAGGTCCAGGAAATTACCAGATTTATTCATCATCCTGGGATTCAAGCAGCCTTTAAATGGGAATGGCTCACAACCTTCATGGTATGGCAGGCCGGGGGGGGCGGGTTGGGGGGATATCTTCAATTCTTTGTGCGACACTGAAAAAATCTGCGGCCTTGTTCTGGAGCCGCAGTGACAGGATTGGTTTGGACAGTGCCGCACATGGGCTGTTTTCTATAACATTTATGCGACGCTGCAGGATGTGGACGCCTGAGGATGTGAATAAAGACGTGCGATCAAGTCGACAAGGTCAAGAGGCTCAACTCGGCCTCTTTAGGCACCTAAAAATTTCAGAAATGGGTTCAGGTGGCCATAAGAGAAAGAGGTTAGGGGTTAAGGGTCAGACTTACGTCACACTGGAAGGGTTTCTCGCCGGTGTGTGTCCTCATGTGCTCGTCCAGGCCTCGCTTCTGGCTGAAGGCCTTGTTGCACTCAATGCACTTGTAGGGTTTCTCCTGGAAGAATACATGGGAGAGCATCAATGAGACCTCAACTCTTTAGATCGGCCCGGCGCAGCGGCGAGTCCGAAGGGATCCGCATAAATCCGTACGTTCCAAAAAAAACCAAAACAAAACACAGAGCATGTATGTGAGGCGTTATTTTACCCAAAAGCTTCATGTCATCTTTCTCTCTTAATGGCTTATGTGTGGGTATCAGAATGATTTAGAGCAGGCCTCCACGCAAGACTGATTTAAACACATCCATCCACGCACCCATCTTCTAACCATTTATCCTGGTCAAGGTCATGGGGGAGATTTAAACAAACTTAACCAAATTTAAACAAAGCAAAGAAGATCCTGGCCAAATGAAAGGAGGTTCTGACAGGTTTAAATGGATAAAGAGCAAGCCTGGGGCAGAACCCAGGAGGCCCGCTGGATGAGATGGGCTGAGGCAGCACGAGCATGCGAGGAAAAAGCAGCACCATGTCCTCCCTTAGGTACAGAGATGGGAGAAAGGCGGGGGGGGGGGGGGTGGGGTGAGCATCCACATCGCTGTCCCCACACCTGGAGGGCATTTAAGCACTCAAAGCAAGCCAGCCTCCTCCCCCCCCACCCCATCCACCTCCTCCCGGCCGCGCTGAGACGTAAAAGCCCTGAAATCAGAGACGGCAACAAAACCCATCAAACTAAACGCAGAGGGACGACGGGGAGAAGGCAGCATGCATACGAGGCATGAGAAACACATGGGCCTTTAACACGGGATGTAGGACACAGGGAGACAGACTGGGACTTCAGAGGCCATGCATGCATTAGGCGTGGTGCACACTAGTCCAGTAGAATTTACTAAGTGCCGTACAACAGCGAGGTGCAGGTTTACGCACTGGATCATGCATGAGTTCCGCTTGCCTCCCCAAGACTTACACTGACATTTCAGTCTTTTGTCTTTCACACTGAGGACGGCAACTGGAACGTCTTTATAAGAAAACCGGTCTCACCATACACAAAGAAATGTACAGTGATCATATTTTGCTTTATAAGAACAGCATAGTTTTAGCCAAATCCACATACTACTCTGGTTTAATCAGTTCTAGGGAAGGGAACTCCAGATCTCTCTTTTCTCTCTTTAGCAAAATTACAAAACCCCCCGACTCATTCCCCCCTCATATGTACTCAACTGATTTTTGCAACAATATCATGTCCTTTTTCACTCTTAAAATCTCTGATATCCACCAACAACTTAACTCTATAGGAGCTTCTAATTCTGTAGCCAACTCCCCGCTCACCTCACTGTCTCCCTGTCAGTTACTTTCAAGTTTCACCATTCCCTCTATAACTGATGTATCAAATCTCATTCAAAAATCTAAACCATCCACCTGTCAGCTTGACCCCCTCCCTACAGTGTTAGTTAAAGCCTGTCTGCCCTCGTTGGCTCCTCTCATAACCAGTATTATTCACTCTTCCCTTAACACTGGAATTGTTCCTTCATCTTTGAAAACTGCTGCTGTTACTCCACTTCTCAAAAAGCCTGGTGCAGATCCCAATAACTTTGACAATCTTCGCCCTATATCAAACCTCCCTTTCATCTCAAAAATCCTAGAGAAAGTTGTTGCCTCCCAGCTCCACTCTCACCTCAATGAATACAATCTTTATGAACAATTTCAATCTGGTTTCCGCCCCGATCATAGTACTGAAACTGCTTTGTTAAAGGTCACTAATGATCTTCTGATGGCAGCTGACTCTGGCCTTCTCACCATCCTCATTCTTCTTGA
>JABFEA020000085.1:19446577-19460473 GCA_019775915.2 Cyphomyrus plagiostoma
GTACAGAGAGGAGGGTACAGTCAGCCCTCTGGGTACAGACAGGAAGGTTACGGTCAGGGTACAGAGAGGAGGGTACAGTCAGCCCATGGTTACAGACACGTTTCTTTGTTCTGTGAGATAACTGTGTTTGATCTCCCTCGCGCTCAGATCCTTTTCATCTTGAACTCTTCTAATTTATGCATCTCTGACAGCCCTGACAGGTTTCCTGGGAAAACCAGCAAAGTTACCTCTCTGGTCTGATGGCACAGTTCTGGGGAGCATCTTCAAAGGAAGACCGCGGACTGACATGGTTGTGCACGGTCGGAGGCCAGACAGACGTCATCGTCGGCACCGCCGGACCCTCACGGATCACACCGGGCAGGGTGAGCGAAACGACGTCTTAAAAACATCGGATTTACAAAAAAAAACAGTCGCTGCATGCTTTCTTCGGAGTTAAAGTCTCAGATCGCTCATCGCCATAATCCCACAGCAGCGGGAAAGCAAACAACCCCTGGATCTAGGTCTCAAATGCCCAGAGAGGATCTGTCAGTGCTGGCTGCTTCACCATCCATGGGGGTCCTTTGTAGAAGTTTGTTTACGCGAAGATAAAACTTCCATCTTTATTCCCCATGCCAGACGGGAGACAAAACAATATCTGGAATGACGGGGGGAAAAAAGCATCACAATGACTTCAAAACCACCAGCAGTTCTGCCAATGCGTCACACCCCCGCCCCCCCACCATCCATCTGATGGTTTGAGCCAGGCCATTCCACGTGGCAGGCAGGGTCCGACCCGACCATCTCCATAAGCCCTGTGGAGCTCCGCCAACCTGATTTCACCCTTGTTCTGTGTGGGTGGGGTCAAATCAACGACTGATCATCAGGAGATGAATGACGGAAGGAAATGGGGGATTGACTTTGTGTTCCCACCCCCCCCATCTTTTGTGTCCACCCCCCTCACCTTGTGATCCTCTGAGCCTCAGCACGCCAACCCTGCTAATATGGGGACTATTCATTATATTTCACATCAGAGATCATTAATTACATTTAGGTCCCTGTAAAACAACATTCATAAAAATCGTAATAGCAGACAAGGGCTGGGGGGGATCCAGAGGACACTGGCTTCTCAGAGTTCCTGAAGATGGATTCTCCCGGCACGCGTTAAACTCGGTGTGCTGTGCCATCAGCAAACAGCCGATCGCGGAGGCCGTCATAGGGAGTGAGGACTGAGGATTTACTGTGAAGTGTCAGAGCTGGCATCTGCTCAGACAGAATCTGGCTGTCATGGACCGGCACTCGGCCCACGTGGCACCACAGCCATGACGGGACACAAAACAGGGCAGGACAGAAGCTGTGGATCCTGAGAGAGAGGATGGGGCTGATTTACGGCCAGCGCCACCCCAGGGGTCGCCCCGCTGGACGGCTGCCTTTCTTCCTGGTGTTTTTCCCTCTCTTAGATGCCCAAACAAGCCCCCCCCCCCCCCAGAATCCCAGAGCCCCAGTGCCTTGTTTATTCTCAGGCGCCTATATGTACACCCCCGCCGGCAATCCCTGTAGGGGGTGTCGTCCTGCTTTGGTGCTTCACGCTACCCTCGCCCCTGTCGGGACCTACCGGAGGGTGGCCCCCAAATGCCCCGTGCTCGTTTTGGGGGGCTGCGTGGTCTCTATTAGGGAGGGACTGGAGCGTTTAAGCTGCATAAGGCCCCGTGCATGTGATGGGGTAAAGCCATTTTGTGAAGGAAATCGCCCTCATTTGGAAAAAGGTCTCCGTGGATTTATGAGGGCGTATCCTTGCAGGCTGAGGAGTCTTCCTCAGCAGAGGGATGAAGGCACAAGGGCAGAGTGCATCAGGAGATTCAGCATGTGTATGAGGACCCCCGAAAGGTGGCAGGGAAGGTACACTTCACACACCCGAACAGTGGAACAACAGGAGAGAACTACAACTAAAACAAAGGAGAGATGGATGGATGGATGGATGGATGTATGGGTAGATTGATGGATGATGGTTAGATATACACGGATGTATAGATGGGTGAATGTATGGAAGTAAGGATGGACAGCTGGATTCATGGGCGAGTGGATTTTGGTTACAGGAATGCGGGATACAATAACACGTGGATAAAGAAACTGTCCAGCAGGTCTTATCTAATGCAAATACCATCACTGAGTTCCCAGCATGCCTTGCTCCCTGCACCCCTGCGCACCCCACGCACAGATTCACACGCTAAGCCGGGGAGGGGGGCGGCCATTGTCCATCCTCATTGGTATTCCGGCGTCCGCAGATAAAAGGAGAAACGGCGGAGAAAACGCGGGGGGCAGCAGGAGGACAGAGCCGGGGGGGGGGTTCTGCCAGGGGGTGACACCAAGCGCAGATAATTCTACCCAAAACCAGCTGCACATGTCTGCGAGGGCGGCCCACTCAAACGTAAGCTTGGTCCGGCCCAGTTACTAGGGACAACCAAAATCACACCAAGGCAACAGGTTCACTTCCTGTTATACCATACAATATAGCATCCATCAGCGGGCCCAGAACATTCTGGGTAGATGTATTGTGAGCAGTAAGGACCCTGGTAGATTCATGAGGTACGGCATTTCACGGGGGCCCTTAAATGTGCAAAATTCGGAATTTCACTGGATGCGGGGGCTCAAGGAGGCATTTTGTTACAGAACCCAGAATTTCTAGCTGCATCCCTGGCTGTGAGGGAGAAGAGCGCAGGGTCTTCAGACTGAGGCGGGGTGGGGTGGCATACCAAATCGGAGAGGAACAGATGACGAGACGGGAGTGGAAATAAAACAGGAAGTGACACGAGGTCCTCTTCCTGTCGGCTGGCAGACGTGGACAGGCCCAGAATCACAAAACCTCACAGGACTGACGGTGGGCGACGTCGAGAATAGACAAGGTGCTGGTGTTGGAACCGGAGAGCGGGAAGGGAGAGGCGGGATGGGGTGGACTCACCAGTGTGGCTGCGGATGTGGACCCTCAGCGTGCCGTTGCTCGCGAACTTCTGTCCACAGTAAAGGCAGATCTTCTCCTTCTCGCCCGTGTGAGTCTGTCAGGGTGGAATGGATGCGCTCACTGTACGGGGAACCGATCCAATCGCTGCCCCCCCCATACCAACCCTGCCCCCGGCGTAGGTATGACACGCCGCATTCTGGCTAACCCCACACGCAGTAACCTGGGCCAGTGTTTACGACTCGCCTGCCTCAGTTTCTCTTTGGCCCCAGAGTTAAATAAGGCAGATTCCGTTTTATCCTACCGCAAACTGGCCACTTTGCTTTCAAGTTTATGCTTCTGTTGTGCTGGTGCAGCCTCCAACTCCCCCCACCCCCCTCAGAACCCACATAAATCTTCCGAAAGGGGATGTTTTTCCAGTAAAAGCTTTCTTCGTTACCGAGTCCCCGTCATATGGTTCCGTTTCCCGTCCCACCACAAGACGCTGTAAGAGCACGACGCACAGCATAACTTGACGTGTATATCAGGGAAGATGAACGGCAGGTCATGGAAACAGACAGCAAACACACAAAAAGAGAGATTAATCACATAAGGACGCTGTGGGGCTTCCCCTGAAACGGGGGAATGGTGGTATAAACCTGTCCTACCACAGCTGGCCTCTAGGAGCCAGTGTGGAGCAGGGGGATCGGCCAGCAGAGGATGCCGTGCTGTTACTCGCAGTGTGAACCCGTCGGGATGTTGGGGTGCTGCTTTTCAGAGTGAAATATGAATAAATTAATAATTAGTCCCTGTCTCACGTCTGATCTACTAATACAAAATTCACGTCTCACATCTGTCCTATTAATAGAGTCCCTGACTCACATCTATCCTATTGAGTCTGTCTCACATCTGTCCTACTAGTACTGTCCTTTTCTCACATCTGTCCTCGTAAGACAGTCCCGGATTCACATCTGTCCTAATAATACAAAATTCACGTCTCACATCTGTCCTCTTAATAGAATTTGTCTCACATCTGTCCTATAACACAATCCATGTCTCACATACGTCCTTTTAATGGAGTCCCTGTCTAACATCTGTCCTGCTAATAAAGAGTCCCGCCCTCACATCTGTCTTTGCTGTATGAAACCCAAAAAACTGATGAAATTCAATAATAAAATAAGTTATTGGCATTTCTGCTGGTCTTTTCGAAGATGAAAAAAAAAAAAAGCCCCAGTTCTGCAGGACGTCTCCAAATCATGAAATGAGGAGACTGTCTCGGCCTGAAGGGGCTGCAAAGTGTGCAGGGTTAGGCAAACCAGCATGCAGTGAGCAGCGGGGCAGCGGCGCCTCACGCAGGCTGAGAGCGGTGCTCCAGCCCCAAAGAATCCGCCCGGCTCTAAAGCCTCGCCCCGAATTACAGAGATATCAGGAAGGACGGGCAAGGCCCGGCGCCGCTAGGAGGCCAGAATAAAAGCGAAGGCGCTGAATAAACAGAAATTAAACAACAGATGCTGGCTATGCACCAGAGGGAAAAGCAAAATTGCACATAATAGCTGTCCTGTAGGGCGGCGCTCTTCTCTGCTGCGGGTTCCTGCCTCCTCCCTAGAGAAGATCGCAGCTAATCTGTCACACGCCAGTGCCAAGCCGCCCGTCTTCGCCAGGGTTCGTAATGTAGTATGTTAGTAATACATTTGGTGCTGTGCCAAGGCAGTACTCGCTCTCATCCCGAGCCCCCGGACACGCCGGCACGTTGTGGCCCTCAGATCCACCCCCGGGACCTCTCCCGTGCCTTGAAACCCCACCAGGGCTAAACGTCGTCTCTAATTACGAAGAAAAATGTGTGTGATGGGTTTCGCAGTCACGGGAGAAGCGTGTAAAAGCAGAGGGGGTGGGGGGGGGTTTTAGAGCATTTACGGTCAAAATAAAAAGTGCTGCATGATCCCGGCTGTACCAGAGAAACACAAAGACTAAGCCTGCGTGTTTTATGTAAGACGCCGAGATTTACAGCGCCACCAAAAATGATCACTGTGAGAATTAAAAATCAAAAAAGGAACATTTATTCATCAGTGTTTCATGTTCAGTTTGACCTCTAGAGTTGGGCATGATTACAGAGTCGGCCGACCTCATAATTAGAGAAAAATCTCCTCATTTTGCAGAGACGGTAATTCGGGCTTCTGCCTGAAGGGGGCTGCCGAGTCAGCCACCTTACCTTCTTGTGGCTCTTCAGGACGGACGGCGTGACGAAAGCCTTCTCGCAGAGGTCACACTTGTACTTCTTGTGGCCGTCGTGCACCACCTGTATGTGCACGTTGAGTGTGTCCTTGCGCTTGAAGGTCGCGTCGCATTGGTCACATTTGAAGGTCCTCTCACCTGTGAAAGGACGGCCACATCACATGGTCAGCCAATAAAAAGAAAACAGTGAGGATAAAGTCCTCTCTTTCCAATACGAGATGCAAGCGTCCTCAAATACGAGCAAAACAGAAAATCGCTTTACGGAGACTCATCCTGTAAGGCATGGAAATGTCTACCTTCTGGATCAAGTGCTTTAAAAATTCCCCCACTCTGTATCCTTTGTGTTCTGCCCCTGAAAGACAGCTCAGACTCATGAAGAGAGGTATACCCCCTTCCCTGACACGCGAGGCCGCGCTCCTGAGCCCTGTCTCGTTAAAGAGCGCGCAGCCCCATCTAAGCCTGACAGGAGGCAGTAAAACCCCATGAGTAGGGAGGCTTCTGTTTTAATGCGATTTCCACAATGTCCTGACTCCCCAAGCCGAAAAAGGGGCGAGAGCTCCCCCCTCGCTCTCTGAAACGCCTCCACCTGGCGACGACTGCTGCAGACAGAGAGCATGGGAGCAGCGCATTTGCCAACTTACAGATATATCCTCACGTTGCACCTGCGAACTCCAAACAGGAACAGGAAATGAACACACCTGTGGGCCAGGAGGACCAAGGAGGTCACTGTGGTGCATGATTTTAACCTGATGGGCGTCACACACACAAAGACCCGCACACACGCCAAGCCACACGCAATGATCTGCACACACACCAAGCCACACGCAAAGACTCGCACACACCGAGCCACACGCAATGATCTACACACACACCAAGCCACACACAAGGACTCACACACACACCGAGCTTCATACAAAGACCCGCACACATGCCAGGCCACGCGCAAGGACTCACACACACGCTGAGCCACACGCAAAGACTCGCACACATGCCGAGCCTCACACTGCAGCCCATCTCCACCTTGCATGAGGTGCTGAGACATCCAGACACAGGTGAGAGGTGTAATTCCCTGAACTGCACATCACCACTTGTAGGGGCTGCTGTCCTGCACACCTGGAGAGTCACTATTTAAAGAAGGCAGACAGCCAGGCAGCCACACAAACACACACACACACACACGGGGTACTCACTGTTGTGTATCAACAGGTGGCGCTGCAGCGAGAATGGTGTGCGGAACAGCGCCTTGCACTCCTCACATTGGAAGGGCCTCTCTTCTGAGTGCGTCTGTGTGGGGTTGAGGGAGCAGGAAATCATGGGGTATAAGGCACGTGGGTGGGGGGAGAGAGAGACCCCCCTTATCTCTGCAATCGGGCAGCATAATTACCCAGGGAGGGATAACGGGATTGTAGCCCACCTCAATCAAGAGGTCAATCAACCCCCCCACTAAATCAATAAACCCCCCCACCCCCCCAGATCAGGGAGTCCCAGGGGAGACAGATGGAAGGTAGGATGAAGAATTATTTGGGGGAGGCTCTGTCTCAGCGAGTGTAATGTTTCCAGCTGGGGGAGAGGGGGAGTTGGGGGGATTGCTATCCTGGGTCCTCCCTCTACTGCCTCTTACTCCCTGCAGACAAATAACATGGGTCTATCTGTATAGACACCCCGCTCTCTAGAGCCCAGTTGTGTGTGTATGCATGTGTGTGTTTGCATGTGTGTGCATGCATGCGTGTGTGTATGCATGTGTGTGCGTATGCATGTGTGTGTATGCATGTGTGTGTGTGTGTGTGTGTGTGGGACATATTGCAATAATTTATTCATACTCACACGCTCCACCCATTCTGGTGTCAATACCCCCCTTGGCCCACCCTAACCGCACCCCTTCTTCATCAGCCCCGCCCCATTCGCGTTACCTTCTTGTGATTCTTGTAGACGTTCCTGTGGGCGAACTCCTTCCCACACAGCTTGCACTTGTAGGGCTTGTCCTCGCTGTGGATGATCTTGTGCGCCGTCACCTGGTCCAGGCGCTTGAAGGAGCGGCTGCAAACCTCGCAGGTGTACGGCCGCTTCTCTGCGAGCCCGGAGGGGGAGGCGGCATCCAGGGAAAACAGCCAATCAGATAGAGGAAACACTTCCTCCCTGGGCCATCCTGCGCCCATTAGGACTGGGTCTGAATCACAGGCGGTGCTGCTCTTAGCGGTACCTGAGTGCGTTATCATGTGCCGCTTCAGCTGATTGGTGGAGATGAATTTCTTGTCGCACGCCGGACAGTCGAAGACCTCGTGCACCTGACAGAAACCAATACAGAGTGACGCACCGAAGCCAAGTTAGTGACAGGGATCTGAAAACACTGAGGGCAGAGTTTACCACACAGATGATACTGTATGTCAGACGCCCCGGCCAAGTTGATGTGGGATTAAAGCTGGATCTGCGCTCACATTTTAGCCACAACTTTCATTTTAATCATCTTTGCTGGTGGATGCCAAGACACCACAACTGTGAGACACCGAGCGGCCGCTCTCCCGATTCTAAGCGGGGTGTCTGCTGGCAGAACTTTCCGGAACACTTCGCAGATGCCACCCAGATAAGGAAGCCAGCCCATCTTAGCAGTTGCCGTGCAGAACCTCAGTAAGAGCGGATAACACCGATGGCTCCTGTGAGGGACGAGTTGCAATGATTAAGCTCTTTGCTGTGCATCCCCCCCTCCCCCACCCCGTAACAGGCCCAGCCCACTGACAGAGTGAAGCAAATGCAGGGGGGGGGGGTGGAAATGTAATTAAGCTGGCAGCAGAGTTTTAATAACTGCACTTCTGTGCTCTGGTGCTTGCGACTGTTCTGTGGGGCATGTGATCCTGACTGGGGGTGGGGATACATCAGTATGGTATGGTGCCTTAGAGGAAGGAAGGGAGCCCGTCTGTGACGCCCTCTCTGGAGCCTCCTCAGCCACCATGCCAGCAGCTTTCTGGAAACTTCCAGTCCCTGCAGTCCGGCTTTGACAGAAGCACTTTGGGGAACGACGGTTGCCGTTCATCTTTTTAGTTTGGGAAGAGAGAGGCTGAAACACAGGATTAACGCAGCCTTTGGCCGGATTTTCTCCAACGATCCCTGGGCAGCTTCAGAATTGCTCACAGACAGAAGTTTCCGGGCCTCTCCATAGAGTCTTGGGTCAGCGTCAAGTCGAGATTTTGGAAAGTTTCCGGATCTCTCCATGGGGTCTCGAGTTGATATTTTGGGAAGTATGTTTTAATCAGGGTCCAGATCACAGGGTGACATCGCTTCATGTCCATTTAATTACTCTAACAAGAAACCCTGTAGCTCACACACAGCCATGCTGGGCACCGTCAAGGTGTGATGTAAATTTCAGGAAAAAAAAATGCATGAAAATGCAGCTAGGACGATCGAGGCTCATTCGATGTGAGGGTTCGGGAGAGAGCGAGCGAGTGAGCGACAGAGAGAGGGAGAGAGAGAGAGGAACTTCACAGTGCCAAATCAGATTAGCCTCCTGAAACAGCACTGCTCGATGTGGCCGCTCTCAGCCGGCCCGGCCAGCAAAAGAGCCGATTATGAGAACAATCTGTTTGTCATTAGGGTGCTCAGGCCCATCAGGGGCTTTGCCAGTGAGACGGGGGGGTAAGCGCCCACTGACAGGGGTCAGGGCACCGCGGCGATTCTGGCCCACCGCAGTACAGCCTCAAAAGGTCCAGAGCCCTCCATCGCTTACCACACGAGCTTTGCGGGTGCTGGGACAAAGTACATGCTGTCACCAAACTGAGACTTTAGACCCAGTGTCCAGAAGAGGTGATTCTAGGATTTGGTTTAAGTGGGAGGCATAAGAGAGCCTCATACAGAGTGGCCGATTTTTATCATTGTCCAATCAAATGTTTTGAATTGCTGAGGGACACTCTGGGGGCCCAATCAGCTTTCAAATAGGGCCAGTGCCCCTGTGGTCCCGCACCTGTATACGCCCCTGGCATCCAAGGAACCACGGATCATCCTTTCATCTTCACGCCCCATTTTCAATAGGTCACCTTCCATCATTACGGTGCCTCGTCTCAAATCCATTGCCATTGACATTCTGGGGGCAAATTGGATGTGTCCCCCGCACGGTAATGGGTCTCCACGCGAGGGGGGGGGTAAATTGCCTTAACCCGGTCAGGGAGGAAAACCATTCTGGGACTTTCAAAGTGCTCCAAACAAGGCCAATGTGATGGCTGGCCACACTAGATGAGAGAGACACTGTTTCAATGGTCTGTGTTGATTATGTATTTAAAGTGCCCTTCATGGCAGCCTGACTCTTTAATGAAGGGACAGAGGCTTGGCCAGCATCCATCTCCATCCTCCACACATCGAGAAGCTGGCTCCCCTTCAATGAACAAACGCTATATCGTAGGGTACCAGGAAAGTCGTTCTTGGATGAAATCTGCTACCTAAAGATCCTTCAGCAAGTCTAAATAAAATCGGGGGGGGGGGGGCAATCAAACCGCTCCCCCGACCTACACTCCCATGCGAACCCCTGGCAACACCGCTGGGGCCTGCCTACCGCACCCCTACTGTTGAGGTCTGCTGCTTCATCAGCAAGAAGTTTCATGAGATCCACACCGAAGATCTGTGGCCTGTACTACGAAGCCGAGTTACTGGCTTATCTTGGGATAACTTGCCAGATTTAAGGTACTACAGTTTAAATGGATTTCATATTTGTTTACTTACATTTTTCCCGGACTACCTTAAATCCGACAAGCCAGTAATCCTGCTTCGTAGTACAGGCCCCTGACCGGAAACCCGGTCAGGTGACTCATGTATATGTACCCGTTAACTACAGCAAATCTTGGCCCCTGCTTCGCTGTAATGAAACATGTGTCTGCTTCCTTCCCCCGGATGAGTAAAGAATGGCTTCTCCTCCACCAAGAGAGAGGAGGCTCTGATTCTTCTCCCAACTCTTCTATCGGTGTAGATGGTGCAGCGATTTTGTGGGAAAATGCCAACCTTTCGGTGCTCCTGCAGGTTGACTGATGAGGAACACTTCCTGTTGCAGATGGAGCACATCAGCTTCCTACGAGCACTTCCTGCAAAAGAGACAGAGATCTCTGTGAAGCCCATCAGCTTCTCACGTCAAATTCCTGCGAGGAAAAGGTAGGACATTGAGCATATGTCGCTGGACTCAGAACCAGTCAGCTTCCGGGAAAAGAAAAGGAAGTCACTGTGAGCAAATGTCAACATCAAGAGCTAATCAGATATATGAAGTTAGGGCCAAGAGTCTGAGTTCCAGCACTGACCAATCAACTTCTCACATGAACTTCCTGTGAAGTAAAGACTGAATACTGAGTATATGTGTCAGAACAGAGAGCCAATCAACTTCTAGCATGTACGTTCCAGGAAAGGAGCTGATGGGGCACCTCCACCTGTGAAGTGAACGACCTCGCTTAAAGGGTTCATGCAGCAGTAAAGGCCCAACACAAACCGCACGTCTCACTGTTCCACCTCACCCTCTGCCCAAAGCGGACAGGACAAGCTCACAGGACAAGCTCACAGGGAAGCCAAACCGACCAGCACAACCTTCCAGACTATTTCACAGCTGAAAAGCTGGACCTCAGCCTTTGCAAACTAGGCCTTGTCAAAGCCTGGCGGTCCTTCTGGGTTTTCGCGGATGAGATGCATCGGGGAGCAAGACGGATTTCCTCCTGTTCACCCCCAATGCAAACAAGCTGTGTTTAGTCAGACACCTTTTAGCTGCTTTTGGAGAAACAAACCGCAGATACAACATGATTGGATTTTAATGGGGTCTGTAAATAATGATTCTTAACCCTAAACATACAAGCTAGTGCTGACATTTCGGACCGCAAAATACTGAGTGAAAGCTTAGTAAGCAAGTACAGCTGCTAGCATGTTGCTTACTGGGGCACCAATTGTTACCTGCCCTCCAGAGGTCAAAAGCCCACACAATCTTATTTCTCATCCCCCCTCATGGATATCTGACAGTCCTTCAACTTAAAGTCTATGTCAAATGCTGTTTACTACCCTGGGGTTATTTTACTGAACCAAAATTAATGATAACTGCTCCCCCCCAAAAGGGTACAAACACACAACACAGAGTGGTGGGTGGGCATCTGCACAAAAAAGATCAACACAGATAGACACACATACCCACAAATACCCATAGATCCACAGAGACACACAGATCCACATATACCCACAAACATTTTCCACTGCACAAAGTAGTTTTTAGTGCTTCCCTTTTTCCACTGACTTCCAGTCAAGTCCCACGGCCAAAAGTGCCAAACCAGCTGGGTTGGGCTCTTTGGTACTTCAAGGTGGGACTTCATATGCGTTCTTTGTTGATTGGTTATGCAAATAGCCTGCCTCTGAAATCAATTCAACTGCCGCCGTAAAAACAGTTGTGAACTCAACAATGATAAACTAAGTTGGTCAGAACAGATACAAAAAAAAGATCAAAATGGCATGAAAAATTTAAAAAGGATTGTGTTTAATATAATGTTAATGTGATTTTGTTGTAAATACTGCAATGTGATTTTGTTATAATAAATGCTGGTTTATAAAACAAATAACTAGTTCATAAATTTCTCACAAACCTGTCTAGGAGTGATTTAAATAGCAAGGATGGAAATTACTGATTGTCTCCAAGAACGCATGTAGGCTCATGCAAAAGTTACGGAGGTAAACTTTAAAACTATTTTAAACATATAGATAAACTAGATGATCTATAAAAGGAGTAATAAAATTACAGTGAAACTTATACTCCCTGCGCTATAATGTCTGTACAGAATTGAAAGTATGAAAAAGCCTGATCTTAACATAGCTACCTGGCAATGTACCTAGCAATACATACACATACACACACACACACACACACACACACACACACACCCACACTGACAGACAGACACACACACACACACACAGCTGGAAATTAGCTGCTGCTGTTTAGCATTTACGTCACAGAACAAGCACACAGAAAGTCCCCCTCACCCCCAAGATTCCAGTAAATATGCACTCATTCGTGTCCAGCTTCGGTGTCTACAGAAGTGGCCCAATGTGACGTGGGGGGAGGGGTATGACTTGAGTCCATGAGGTCTGCTGAAGCGTGGAAAACGCCGCGGGGTGGGAGTTGTTGGCTATTGAGGAAAGGATAGCATCTCATCGGTTGGTCAGGGCTATAATGGCTGGCGATTAGACAGCATTGAGGCCACGCCCCCCACATGAGCTGCCGGCCAATGAGACGTGTCAATGCGTACACAGCGTTCCGGCCGAGCGGTCGGCTGCCAGCGTCATTAGCTACGCGCGACACAATCCCGGTTACTTGTGCAGGTCGCTTTACGCCCCTGCCACCAGCTGCCACTAATGAGGTGTGGCTGAACTGCTGCTATCGGCCCGATCAAGACAACCCGGGGTCATGTGTGGCCAAACCGTGTGTATTCAGGTGTCCATAGCCAGATCCCGGACCTGGGTGGGCCAGGTTTGTCTGTGAATAATCTTCTTTGGTGGCTGGGGAGTGGGGGTCGTATAATTCACCAGCTTATAAAATTAACTGAGGTGGGAAGCAAAATATGGGCCATGATTCATACAGGGGGGGGCAACCTTATTAGCCAATGATATGTCTTCAATTGCTGAGTGACAGTGGAGAGAGCCAATCAGCTTTCAGCTGAGGGCAAGTACCCCCTGTGGCCCCACTCCTGTATATCTGTTGATTCACAAGGTAAATAACAGAGCAGATAATTAAATTATGGGTCACTTGTGCAATGAGCAACGTGTGCGAACGTGCGAATGTGCGATGATGCAATGAGACCAAAGCAAGCAGACTGAGGCCCACAAAGTGGCCATTGACGAACGTCACGTCTCATAGTGTGCAGCTCTGCTGATTGGCCCTCGTTTACACGCCCGTGTCGTCTGACTCGCCTTCGATGGGCAAGCGCTATATGCCAGGGTATGGGGAGCAGCGATGGGGGAGGAGAGCGATGATCTGACCCAGGATATAATTATTACTCTGCGATACTCCAAAATAACAAGGAAAAGCTTTGAGACTGCAATCAATGTTATCCCAGCCGCACTAATTACAGAGGGGCAGCTTAATTAATTAAGGTCAAGCAGCAGTGCTGTTTGTAATAATACACAGTTATTAAATTTACCTCAGGCCCAGTTATAGTAAGCTTCACCAAACAGATAGACATCAAAAGCTGTTTCTCCATTTCCCATCCCAGGAATGACATGCCGTGTTTACGAGGGAGCGGATAAAATAGATGGGCGTCTCCCAGTAGGAAGCAGCATGCCATCTACATGCGGACTAGTCAGTACCCAGCTTACTGTTTACTGTGTGTCACTGTGCTGGGTAACGACTGCATCAGAGGGTCGAGATCAGAGAGAGACATGAGGCTCGCATGTATGTTTATGAAGGCTGGTGAGCCTTCGGGAACGTTTTGTTTCCACACCGGCTGGGATTTCACCAAAACAAATCGCGAGCCGGCTGAGTGTTTGCTGTTGCCTGTCATTCTGTAATTCCAGTGCAGCGTCCCGAAAACGGACAGCAACAAGAGCCGCGTAACATCACGCTGCTGACTTCCAAAACCGCCAGGCAGCTCAGCCCAATACAATCAATTCAGACGTGACATATCAGGGGAGAAGAGAACGACTGGCCAACCCATTTGTATATACCCCGCCCAGCCAGATGATAAATGCCCCGCCCAGCCAAATGATAAATGCCCCGCCCAGCCAAATGATAAATGCCCCGCCCACCCACATGATGA
>JABFEA020000085.1:19460573-19483425 GCA_019775915.2 Cyphomyrus plagiostoma
AATGCCCCGCCCACCCACATGATGAATGCCCCGCCCACCCACATGATGAATGCCCCGCCCACCCACATGATGAATGCCCCACCCACCCACATGATAAATGCCCCGCCCACCCACATGATGAAAGTCTCTCCTACCTGTGTGCACATTCCCTTTGTGCTTCTTGAGCGACTCCTTGCTTTTGAACCTCTTCCCGCAGCTCTCTGCCTTACAGATGAACCTGGCATCCCCTTTGCATGCCTCCCTGTGCTGCTCAAAGCTGTGGGCGGGGGGGGACAGACAGTCTGGTGATGTCAGGGTGGGGGGGCAGGGCGGCAGTGCAGTATCTGTGAGGTGTGGCCTACCTGGACTCGGAGCTGAATGTGCTCTGGCACAGAGCGCACTGGTGCACCTGGGTGCCATCGCCAGCAGAGTTCAGGCTGTCGGAGCAGTGGAGCACGCTGGGGGCATGTGGGGGGAAGGAGGGTATAAGTGAAGGTGCGCAGCATACACTCCGATATACACATCCATAAAAGAGGAGCAAGCACAGCTATATACGGGTACATACTGGTGCACGCACTCAGGTACAAAGAGGTAAATCCACTCAGGTACATCATATGAGCAAAAGTACTGGGACACCTGGGGTCTTCACTACGAAGCAGGGTTACTGGCTTATCAGGATAACTTGTCGGATTTAAGGTAGTCTGGGCAAAATGCAAGTCAATGAATGTGAAGTCATTTAAACTGTGGTACCTTAAATCCGACAAGTTACCCCGATAAGCCAGTAACCCCACTTCGTAGTACAGTCCACCGGCCATTATACCCGCAGGAACTTTTATGACACCCCATTCTAAATCCACATGCAAGGATACGGAGTTGGTCCCTTCTTTGCAGCTATAACAGCTGCCGCTCTTCTGGGAAGGCTTTCTAGAAGTTTATGGAGTAAGTCTGTAGGAATTTTCGCCAATTTTTGGCCAGAGCATTTGTGAGACCAGGCACAGATTCTGCATGTAACGGCCTGGCTCACAGTCTTCTTTCTAGTTCATCTGAAAGGTGTTTAATGGGGTGGAGGTTATGGCTGTGTGGGCCAGGCAAGTTCTTCCACACCAAACTCACCCAACCATGTCTTTATAGACTGTGGTTTGTGCATTGGGGCAGAATCATGCTGGAACAGAAAAGGACCCACAAAGGGTCCCACAAAGTTGGAAATATGGAACTGTCCAAAATGTCTTGGTATGCTGAAGGATTAAGAGTTTCCTTCACTGGAACTGAGGGGCTTAACTTAGACTCTGAAAATCCCTCCTCCACCAAGCTTTACAGTTGGCACAGTGCAGCCAGACAGGTCATGTTCTCCTGACATCTGCCAATCTCAGACTCATCAGACTGCCTAACGGAGAAGCGTGCTACGTCACTCCACAGATCACGTTTCTACTGTTCCAGAGCCCAGTGGTGGTGTGCTTTACACCACTCCATCCGACACTTGGCACTGCGTTTGGTGATGTGAGGCTTGCATGCAGCTGCTCAGCCATGGAAGCCCATTCCATGAATTTCCCACTGCAGAGTTTTTGTGCTGGGGTCAATGCCGGAGGGAGTTTGAAATTAAGCGAAAAGAACATTGGCAACATTTACGCACCATGTGCTTCAGCACTCAGCGACTCCGAAACATCACTTTACATGATCTGCCACTTCTTGGCTGAGTTTCTGCTGTCCCTAAACACTTACACTTTGCAATATTACCACTTAAAGTTGACCGTGGAACATTTAGCTGGGAAGAAGGTGGCATCCCATGACATCACAAATGTCTGTAAACCTGACTACATGGCTAGGGGCTTGATTTTATACTCCTGTGGCAATGGGTCCGAATGAAACAACTAAATTAAATGTTAATCAGGTTGTCCCAGTACTGTTGTCCATGTGGTGTATATACAGGTGCATATTGGTGTATACACTCTGATTTAAACAGATGCATATAAGTGAATACACTCTGGTACATAGAGGTGTACATACTCAAGTATATATGCACATGCAGGTGAATACACTCTGGTATATGCAGTTATATACAGGTGTATACACTCAGCTAAATACAGGAACATGCACTTGGTTATGTACAGGCACCCACACTCAAGAACATACAGGTAAATACACGTATATACAGTTGTATATCTTGAGGTGCAAGCACAAACATTGAGGTGCACATACTCAGCTCTATACAGATACACACTCAGCTGTATAAAGGCGTACACACTGAGAGCTACATACACGTACGTACACTCAGGTGTGTACAGCTACATCTGACTACACATATTCAGATATGTACCGGCACACACACTCAGGCATATACAGGCATATACACTCAGGTGTATACAGACATACACACTCAGGTATATACAGGCATATACACTCAGGTATATACAGGCATACACACTCAGGTATATACAGGCATACACACTCAGGTATATACAGGCATATACACTCAGGTATATACAGACATACACACTCAGGTATATACAGGCATATACACTCAGGTGTATACAGGCACACACACTCAGGTGTATACAGGCACACACACTCAGGTATATATAGGCACACACACTCAGGTATATATAGGCACACACACTCAGGTATATATAGGCACACACACTCAGGTATATACAGGCACATACACTCAGGTATATACACTCAGGTATATACAGGCATACACACTCAGGTATATACAGGCATACACACTCAGGTATATACACTCAGGTATATACAGGCATATTCACTCAGGTATATACAGGCATACACACTCAGGTATATACAGGCATACACACTCAGGTATATACAGGCACACATATGTACACACAGTGAGGGGCATGGCTGGGACTCACTGCCGTTGCAGGGCCTGCTTGACAGGAAACCTCTTTCCACAGTTGCGGCACTTGAACTCCTTGTCATCACCGCTGGGCCGCTGGTGAAGGCTCTGAAGGTGGGCGGCCAGAACCTCCTCACTGGGGAAGCTGCTCTCACACAGCAGGCATGGGTGGTCCTCCTTCTTAATCATCACGTCTGGGGGCCAGCATACACTGCATTATTTATTCAGCTGCAGGGCCCACCAGTGATTCAACAGGAGTCAAACCCACAACCTTCAGGATGTGGGCACCGATCCCAAATCTGAGTCAGTTCACACTTTACCTGATTCTGCCACATGCTTAGCCTCCCTGCTGTTTTCATCCTCATCTTTCACAACCTCCTCCTCTTCCTCTTCTTCGTCCTCCTCCATGTCACTATCCAGGCAGCCAATCAGGAGCTCCGTGTCGGTATCGATATCATCCACAGCCAGGTAGAAAATGTTCTCTCCATCCTAAGATGGAGACAACCCAAAACGGCAAGAAGTGTATGTACTACATACCACAGTCAGAAGAAAAAACACGTTCGGCTCATTTTATTATCATTAAACTCTTTCGTATCGATCTTGAAGAAACTGCACTCACATAAAACACAAAACTGGCCTTTTGGAAAACATTTCACCTGCTTATGTCATCAAAAGAATTTGCCGTTCCGGTTTTTTTTTCCCCAAATATTCTGCAGTCTGTCTGAACTGAATTTATGTGCTCCATAAACGTCAGTATTTTTCAAGCCTCAAACCTGTCACAGCCACAGGTATTGCTGCCCGTCGTCCGTCAGTCGATACTCGCCGGGATCTTAATATCCCTGCCTTCCAATTCATTGTCCTGCGCATTCATACACTGGCCCTTTCAGACAGAGTATTCTGTCGGACACCCCGCCACACTCACTCGGAGACGTCTCACACCGTTTTTTATATTTTCTTTCCACACTTTGGCCCCCCAATCAAGCCTCTCCACCCAGGATGTGTTTGTTCCTCCGCAGACCTGCTGGAAACCACGCTTGGATGCCTCTGACGGTGTTTTTCTTCTTCCCCATCCAATTATTAGTTTGATAACCATAATTTCTACCCTGAGGAGAGCATTTAAGAACAGGAGAGGACTACCCCTTCTCATCTTGGCTGAAGGCTCTTCTGTCTGAACACGCCGGGTGAGGAACTTAAACGGTGTCTGGAGCGAAAGTAGGTCGGAGTGGTTCTGCTAAAAAGAAAGAAGAAGCCTGGAATTACAGAGACAACAAACGGGCCGTCAGTACGCCCTCCGGATCGGGATGGCATCTAACAGACGAGATCAGAACCACTCATGCCGCTTCACAACGAACAGACTTAGAACCTCATTGACGTCATTGTGGATGCAGAATATACAGATGATGTCATCAAATCAATAACAATAACGACGATGAGGATGATGATGATGCGGCGGCTCAGCGTGTAGCACTGATACACACACCTCAGTTGGACAGGCTCTTTTGGTATTCCTGCTTTGTCAGACACGTTGCAACTCCTGATCAGACCTTCCAAGCCACATTTCCCAGGCTGCATTGGGAGGGAGCTCAGCGACTGACCCAAACTACACCTTCGCCACCGTTTATGGTCAGACTTTTGGTCACAGTTGCAGTCATCATTGTATCTATGGTAACACCATGGAAACACGGTCACAGTGACCAGGGGGGGTGCAGTCAGGGACACGGTCAGGTTAAACAGATACTTTCACCACTGGGGAGTATCCCAATGCACGAAACTCTTAAGTTATTCTTAAAGGCAAACCTACCCACAGGGATTCATTGGGCACCTATGTGGAATTATGGGTAAGCCAGCAGAACAACATACAAATACACAGCTTGCTCTCTGTCTTAAGCAGCAGAAACATCATTCAAAGCACAACACGTCTGAGATGCTTTTCCTCTTAACGACACAGAAACAAATGAATAACTTCATTTACTTTCTCACAATTACTTACTTTCCTTTTAGACAGCCATTGATTATCAGCTAGCTTCATTGCAATTACAAACATCTCCCACAGTGTCACTCAATTAACAAGAATGTGGTTTGAATCAATTAAAATGTCCTCCTCTGCTGTCTTCTGGCATTCATTCTTTCCCTCGCCCCTGTTTTTTCCCCGTTTCATGCAGCATGTATGGATGTAATAATGCATTGCCAACCGCTCTTGTCAAGTGCCGTGGATTGAAAGGCACTATACACAAACAAATTGGACTGAAGTGAAATATAACATGAAACATGTCAGGTCAACACCTCAGTGGCACTGTAGAGTGGGAAACCAAAACCAGGATTACATCTGAAGGCTTATCCTTTGAAAGACATCACAGAACATGTCTGCGTATTTACTTACAAAAAAGAAAGTGCTGCAGCAAACAACATGAAACAACATATCGGATATCTGTTTGGTTTACAGTCAGGTTTGGTTTATAGGATTACGTATGACTGCAATGTGCCCAGGCGTGACCTTTAGAAGCACCAAGAACTTGAGGATTTATGGGGGTGGGAGCAGCACCTCTGTCCTGATCAGAGCGACATTGTGCCTTAATCCCCATACACACAGGCCCCAGGCCGACTGAAACACTAATTTTACTACACCCACGTGGCACGAGCAGAAAGAGGGCTGGATCGCTGTTCCCCCACCCCCATCCACCCCACCTCAGGACCTCACAATCCCAGAGACGGTGAGTGGGTAGTGAGCAAATACCATAATGCATCATGTTCAAGACTCCCAAAACAAAGACTCAACCTCAGACAATCAAGACTCCCCTTCCCTCCCATAGGCTCCAGCCACCCCAGCACTAACCTAACCCACCCACACACAGAAGCCATTGCTTGATGGCGTGCAGCTCTGTAGGTTTAGTACTCTACGTCTGCCATCGGCAGGTCATTGGTTTGAATCCCATTGCTGGGAATACGGTCAAATTACAGTTGGGACCTTAATTCTGAAAACGGCGCAGGGTGCTGGATAAATGGCTAACCCTGTGCACAAACACCAAGCTTCACTCTCACTTCCATCTGCGTCCTAATGAAGCAAGATCGGATAACAAGACCAGAATAACATTGCTTTTGAAAATACCATTAAAATACCATGAACCACGGTATAATGTCTGGACGATATCAAAAAAATAGATACCAACCAAGCCTACGGACTCTCACTCCCTGTACAATCCAGATCTAATAACAGAGTAGAGATCAGGGTTAACTGAAAATAAACTTAAAAAAAAAAATGAGCCAGGAAAATACCTATCTCCTAGTGGGCTGGGTACTGTATTGCAGAGAATCGCATGACCTAAACGGCAAATTCTCCATCTTTGGCACCACCGAAAAGGTCCCCGAGCATTTGAGGTTTCCCATCAGACCTGGAAAGTTCAAAGTCGTTACAGGAAGATGTTCACCAGGGCCATCGTGATTATGGGGACAGGTCAGACCAGAACTCCTTCATTTATCATCGTTGGACTGGCCAGCCCAGAAAGGCCACATGCTAATGAAATCAAAGTGCTGATACAGCCTGGAGGGACGGGATGTGTTTGGGAAAAACAGCTCCAGTAAACCACACGGCTCGACGGATCCCAGAGCCTGCCGTGTCCCCAGCGCGCGGCGTCCGGCGGGGCGGAGGCAAGATGAAAGGCTGTGTAAGTGATTCTGTGCTTTCCGAGACGTGGCAGACGGAACCTTCCAGAAGAAGAAATCCCAGGTGGGAGTCCCCGGGGTGGAAGGGACTTGCTCGGCTGGAGGTGACTCACCCTCACGGGCGGCAAGGAATGTGCGGAGCACTGGTGGTATCCACGGCGACGACGCACCGAGTACGCTCACTTCCCAGGTGTCTTCTCCACCTATTTCATTTTTGCACTTTTTTCTCCCCTTTGCCTTTTTATTAGGAAAAAGGGGGATTGTGATAGGGTGGGGTGCAGCAGAGGCAGGAGTGCTATACAGGGGAGGGGCCACAAGGGGCACCACCCCTAGCTGAAAGCTGATTGGCCCCTGTAGTGCCCTCTCCCCTTCACTCATCGATTTAAAACAAATCATTGGCTAACGATAAGATTGGCTCCCCTGTATAAATTATGGCCTCTCTTATGCCCCCCACCTTCTGCAATCTCCCTTGAGCTGACGCCAGTTTGAAACCTGATATCGGTACTTAGGCACAGAACAGCACGAGAACCCAGTCCTGTCAGGCACCGGCGTGTACGGCGGGGATGGGACACAGACTCAGACTAAACAAAGCTCCCCCAAGCACCTCGTCACTCCCTCCTCCTCACATTCTCTCTCTCCATCTCCATCTCCATCTCTCCCTTTATCCACCGCGGACCGACATGGGAGATGGCATTAAGATGGTGCCGGCGGGCGGGCGGGCGGCACGGCGATGTGGCAGGACTCTCACCTGAATGGCGGCCAGGTTCTTTTGCTCCTGAGATGGGGCCTGATGGACGAAGCGCAGCCAGTTGGCGTGCCGGGGGTTGCTGGCATCCAGGACGTACAGAACGTCGCCCTTGCTGCCCCTCACCTGCAGGGGGCGAAGGAGGAGCTTTCTCATCCCACCAGAAATCCGTCGGGGCCCGGAAACGCGCGTCGCACCTGCTCAGCTGGATGGGAGGGCGAAGGATTCCGACACGGCAGCGTCTGACAGGCAAAGGCCTGTGACGTGAAAGGACTGTGAAGGGAATTTCCCCAAAAAACCAAGTGTGCACTGGATATAGGCCTGGGGGGAGCCGCTCGGTATTTGATGTGTTGAAAGATCGTGCCTCTTATTCCGCTGCATCCCCCACCCCCCCCACCTCGTACAGCACAATCGACTCTATGCAAGACAGGGAGGACCAGGGGGTGTCCACTGTTACCCTATTTATTTATTTACACCCACCACCCAAATCAGCGCATGGCGATGGGGGGGGGGGGGGTCACTGTGTGTATTACGAGCCCCATGCAAAGCCTGTTATTACCAGTACTGCACTATTTTATGATGTTTCCTCAGCCAGCAGAAAATGATACGATGTCGCCCAATCAATCTTTTCTACCTAAGCGGCACCACTGTAATTTTCCCTGCGCCTTTTAAATTAATCTGGCATACCTGTCCCCCCCTGGGGAATATACCGGGGTACACCGATGTGATGTAGCTGCCATCCTAGATGGTGCAAGCTTTCCTCTCCCCGCGTGACTGGGAGTTCCTTACTGCACAGACCAGTACACAGGCAGTAGCCAGGTTACACTCCATATCACACACACACGATATGGGCAATTCATGTCCAATATGGTCCCACAAAACCGCGAGAGGAAACTATTCAAATGCAAGCATAACTTATGCTGCATTCCATTTAGCTTAGGTGTGAATGACGTCACACCCAAACAAATCATTTGGCAATACCTGTACTGGTCAGGTTCATTGTTAGCCATAATTAGCAATACCAGTCGATAACAACACATTACTTGGTATTTTGCATACAAACACCGCAGCAATATGTCCACAGATTGAGGCTGGACAGTAGAGTGAGCGTACGACTGATTTAATGAGACACAAGTCAGACATAAGTGCTAATCGGCAGTATTTAACTACAGCTTCCACTTAAGTTGATGATGGGCGCAGCCATCTTGAATTCTGAGGTCGGGGCTGCAGAAGTTCCTCCGGCTTCCCGAGTTGGAATTCTGACTTCGGGGGGCCTCTTCTAGTAGAAATGTCTGTCTTCTGAGTTCAAATGGAACGCACCAAAATACCATCCAGATACACCAGTGGGAGTCTTAACCCCAACCCTGGGGGGGGCCTGCAGTGTTAGACTCCATTCCATATTGCCCCTAAATCCCCTAAATCCGTCAAAATTATTATAGACGACAGATTCAGTTAACAGGTAAATAAACATTCCAGGTATACAGGAATAAAGACACACTGAAGCAGCCCCCTAATGGTGACAGAGTTTCTGTGGCCACCTCCCACACCAACATACCTCCCACATCAGCCGTGTATCCATGCTGTCGTCCAGCTCGCTGGCCATCTTTTTCTCCCCAGCAAAGGGCCCAAACTTCTCCCCCTGAAAGAGTCACCCACACTAAGCAATAGTACAGTAAAAGAAAATAAAACACAGATCATGTAACGTCATAAGCTCATAGGCACGTCATATATGGAAACTTCGGTTTCTTATACACAGATAAGTGTGTCCCCCCGGATGGATGCATAACTATAAATGACAGCATATATAGTATAATTCAAGGGTCTTTTATGCACTTGGATTTGCATTCCTGCAGTGAACGTAACAGTTTCATATCGGGACGTAATCATCTGCCGTTTCCCCCCCTCCCCCGCGGGCTGCCAAACTTTCCCTGCGCGAAGGGAAAGCGGGAGAGCCGGGAAGCGAAAGTGCTGGCCAGGCAGGCGGGCATGCCCGCATCAGCGAGCGCACGGCGGACCTGATACGTGGCACTCCAGCCCCGCAAACGCGCCGTCCCGGACCGGACACGCAATTCCGCAAATGAAAGTCGCGCTGCCCCATGTGCAAACTAACCACAAAAAGCCCGTAACTCCCCTGCTGCTCTCGGCTCGTACGAATCACTCTCCTCTTTTTTTTATTTCGCTGAACAAACCTTTTTCACCCGTCTGGCGGTGTAAAGCCCGATCCCGTCTTGGACCTTAGAGGATTTCAGAGCGAACCTGTCTGGCACGTACATACCCAGCATTGCCATTGCCTATCGTGACAGTGGATGGTACATTAATAAGAAACGACAGTGGGTTGCTTTCTCTCGTTTTCTCTCTCTTTTTGGTCTGTTTGTGGGTTATTCTGCGAGCTGCGTGTCGGATCCCATCCCAGATCCTACTTCCATATTGTTCCTGCTGCATGCGGGGCGGCCGCGCCCTCTGATTGGCTGGAAGTTTTGGGGCCGGGGGGCTGCGCACATACCGGGGTGAGGAGCTCCGCAGCCGGCCGTTCCCCGACGGGTGCCGCGGATCTGAAGAAGAAGAAAAGAGGGAGAGGGACCGTCCTGCATTTTCGTTTCATTATACTCCTGCCTATTGTAGCAGTAAGGAGGCGCTCAGTGCGCGATACTCTGCTTCGTCGGGCGCTGCTGATTTAATCTGATATTTCTCGTGGTGTTTCCATAACCGCTTGGTGTCGTTGGTATCTGAGGTTATGTCGTCTCTTCGTTATTTCCAAACCCGGGCCTCAGATTTCCCCGACAGCTACTGAAATTTCACCCAGCGTAAAAGACACTCATAGGGGGCAATTTGATTATGTGAAAAAATTTGCAGTAGTTATATAAGCATTATCACTGCGAATGAAGAGTAGTGTGCTTATTTATTTAGACGAGATAGTATCCCAATACAAAAAAATCCAAATTAAAATATAAACATTTTCTGAAGGCGAAAGAATAATTAATTTGCATCATTTAAATGTTGACAGAAAAAAATGTGTTGTATTTGTAGCCCTATAAAGGCTACCCAGGTAGCACACGTGTGTTGAAATGACATTGATTCCGTATCAAGACAAAAAGGTTGAAACAGCGTTGATCTTCAATTTTTCTTTATATCAACATTGAATCAAGGTTTTGCCACCATCAGTTTTTCAGTATTCAAAATCTGACCAAAAATCAATTCGGTTTCAACGCTGATAATTTAACACTGATTAATAATTCAACGTTGAAACAATAACATGATGCTATCTGGGTAACATTCAACAATTAACAATGCCCCCCCTCATAAAATCCAAATCAGTCAGCACAGCTGGTGCTCAGCTGAGCGAGTGGGAGTCAGTTATTACTAACACTCTTCCAGGGTCAGAGTCCTAGCTCAAATATAATATTCACGAGTGCAATCCTTTGAGAAGAAGCATGGTCAGGTAGGCTATGCGGCCTTTATTTGGAAGGGGTCAAATTCTAGCTGTATGACATGCCAACGAACAGACAGTTTGTCATACAACAAAAAAATAGATTTAAAATAGCCACCGTGCACTAAACTGCTCAAGTGTACTGTGCCGGGAAAGGGAATCAGTCATTCCGGTGGTAAGAGGACAGATACGAATGTCCTGCTGCCACTAGCGTCCAGACTGCAGCCCGGAGCTGGAAATGAAACCCCCAAAGAGGTGATGCGGGGAGCAGTTTTGTGGATTTACATTACAATAAGGAAAATGTATGGATGGATGGATGGATCGGATATCCTCCTTACTGGAGTCGGTGCTTTGCGCAGGGGAACATAAATCAAAGGAGTCAGCAAACATCTGCCTATGTGTGAATTCTGTTTTAATTACCTCATATAAAATCATTCGGGGGATGACGACAGTTATTTTAAACACAAAGGCACAAAACGAGACCCGATTTATCTAAATCCAGCCCGATCGCGTGAGAATCGCGGGACATGGGAGACCTGGCAGATGCGATGCAGTTCGCTGGTGATCTGTCCGCAGGAATGCGTGCCTCTGTACCTGCCTGTCTGTGTGCCTGTTCAGGTTTAAATGTTCAGGTGTGTCTCGGTGTATGGTTCGTGTGGGTGCATGATGTAGTGAATGCTCGTGTGTGTGTGTGTGTGTGCACGGCTGTCTCCTGGCACTTGTGTGTGTGCGTGCCTGGCGCTTCCAGCACGCGATTCACTAGGCACTTACAGCCCGCTAATGTTTAATCAGCTTCGTCTTAATGCTGTTTACAACCCCTGTTTATCTTATTGACTTAGTTCTTTTGAAGATTTGTCCTAAATGCACTTTATTTGATTACTTGGAGTTTGCACGGCTTGTTTAGAGATTCTCAGTTGATGGTAACAGGACCTGGTTCCGCCTGACTACTGTTAACTTAAATTAAATCACAGTAACATAACTAAGTTTGACCACTAATATTTACGTGACAACAATATATCTTGATTTAGTTTAGTGTTGCAGCACAAAATGGGTTTTTGATGAATTATTATTCAATTTATATGAAAAAACATATTATGGTACTCATAGACACATCTTTTTTTTTTTTTTTTTTTTGGGGGGGGGGTTAGCGTGTGGCCAGATGTATTTGAGATCAGATGATGAGCTTTGATGGCACAGATAAACCTTCCCTTGCATTTCCTTGCACCATATCCACAGTTCACTCTGTCTGTGTAGCATGCGAGGTCTTATAGGATTGTGGATGATGCAGTATTGGGGATACACAGGCGGACACGCTGAGGAAGCACCCTATGTAATATGTATTCCCACTCCTGATCTGAATCCCAGACATAGGCACATGGTTCTGCACATCTCCAGGATAACTGTCTGCTCCATAATCGCCCTGTTCCTGAACTACGCTTTGGCTTCCTGTCCCAGAAATCAGAAACCCCCCCCTACCCGTCCTGCCCCACCCAATCCCAAAAACATACACTCCCTCACTGCGCACACACACCGCATCTACCAGGGTAGCTCAGAGAACACTGTCACCTAGAGGGTGTAACATATCACCCCTTTATGTACTTTCTGGGGTGATTTTTCGGGGCAATCCACTGCCACCGTGTCTCCTGGAGGGTCCTCTCTCCATTTCATCCATCTCCTGGAGGACTGGGCTCACCACGGGCTCTCATTGCTCACATGATTGCTGAGGCATTGTGGGATCTCAAACAAGTCATGTGATCACTTCAGAGGCATTCTGGGAGGGGGGCAGAAGGGGACGGTGCCCTTATGACAACATCTATGGCCTCCCCTATGCCGCCCCTAATTACACAAGTTCTGGGAAAAATTGAGACAAATCCATATGTTTTTTAAGAATCTGCATTTTTAAATCCTGGTTCTGCTAGCAGAAGGTTACACTAAGCAGCAGAATGTTTCCAGGTTAAAAATTTCTAAGACAGCAATAACAAGAATTAGGTGAAGCAGGAGACACTGGGAATGACCATAAACCAGCCAGGTTGAGGGCGGATGCAACTTCCAAATGCCAGAGATGACTGTTAACTTATCTGACAGTTTCTCATGAATCAGAGGATCAAGTGACCTTCAAAAGGAATGGGAAACATTAAGTGCAGGTGTGAAGTGCACTGCGAGGACAGTTCATTTCAGGCTCCTAGAAGCAGGACTGAAGTCCTGTAAAGCAAGGAAGAAGCTCTTCATAAAGGAGAAACAGAGAAGAACCAGGCTGCAGTTTGAAAATTGGGTCTGAAACTTGATACATGTTTGTAAAAACCGTAAAATGTGACTGCAAAGCATTGCATAAATAGCATTGTTTTTCAAAATTGTATTTGTTTTAATACTGGCAATCTTGTGTAAGTAATAAATGGAGGACATTAAGGTCTGATGCAGCTGCCCCTCCCTAACAGAACAACTGGCACCAGGTTGGGCCCCCCCCCCAAGTTGAAATGGTCTAGCACCACCCCTGGATCACTGTACGTTCCTGAAATAGTGTGACGTCCCTTTTTCTTTTTCCTTTAACAAAACATTGAAGTATAAGTTTAGATGGAAGATGGCGGCTGGGGAGCCAGACAACGCGTTTAATCGCCCAAGGAGGCCGATGCCCGTGACTGAATCCTGCCTGAGTCGCTATGACGCGGCCAGTTGGAGTTCCCTTCCACATGGCGTCGTTCAGAACTTCAAATGTTGTATTTTAAGCGTTACCTCTCAGGTCATTCCAAACACCACGCTGTGAATACTCTGAGCGCTTCAGAATTTCCGGGCGCGGTGTTCATCATGATGCTCAGGGCAGCGGGCTGGCAGTCGGGGTTGATGACCGGCTAAGAGGACACCCCCTTCATCTAAACGAAACGCCAACACAGGGCTTTCAGAGCTGACATTGACAGCAACGAATTCTATTTCTCCAGGTGCGATGGTCTGAAGCTAGCGTGGAGTATCAGCCTGAGCTTCACTCACCGCCCCTCGCTGCCCTCCTCTGAATCGAGTCTGAGGTACCACACCAATCCCCAGCGTGGTGATACCTGTGAAGCACCCTAACTGTCATATAATGTTTTCATTCTAAATTCTTCTCGGTGGATATGGTTGCTAGAGCAAACCTTGCATCACTTCCTGCCCCCCCCCCCACACCCCCCACCCCGACAAATAATAGCCATGTATAAACTAAGACTCCGTTCATGTCCAGGTAAATCACCACAATACAGTAGGAGCAGCCATTAAAGGCATGAACCAATCAGAGCAGGGAGGGCAATGCACCAATCAGAGAAAAGGATGCTAACCCCCACTACACAGGTATACTAGATCACCTGAAAACAGTGTACCTAGGGGGGTGTAATGTGAACTTGGCCTTTTTTAATGTGGCCTTTTTGGACAAACATCACATCTGTCCAAGGTAAACAGCTGTCAGGGGCCTGAAATAGGTCATTAGTAATATACAGATTAACAGTCATGGAGCTCTAGTGTAAAAAGGCAAATGTTCATTAGAGGCTTGTATAAAATGTTTTACAGATGTTCCTTCAAAATGTCCTTCTAGTATAATACTGTATTTGCTGTTATTCGGTCCCTACAAAATATGTCTGTTTATAACCTGACGGCTACAGAATTATGACTAGCTTTATACATACTACATATATATGTAATCCAGAATTCCTCAAATCCCCACATCTTTAATTCAGATCTAAACACATCTGTGCACCCGTCGTTAAATACGGCCACCCATAAAAACCTGGGAATCCCAGGAAAAGGCCACCCTCTGGTGCGTCCGGGGGTCAGAGGTCGGGGGGCGGATTTGGACCATGCTGGCGGTGCGGAGGTGGGCCAGGACAGGATGAGATGAGCCCTCAGGAGGCCCGGCGAGCCCAGACCCGTTCAGCTGCGTCGCAGAGTCCCAGGGCGGCCGCGCCAAGACAGAAATTTGGATCCTGCCCCCCTATCTCCAGCGCCAAGAAGACACCAGAACGGGCCAAAAATGACTGAATTCCTTCAGCCCAAGCCATTCCCAGCAGCTCCCCCAGAACCACAGAACCCCCCCCCCCCCTGAGGACATGGCAGAAAGGCGCGTAAAGAAATATGTCCTTTTAACATTTTCAGCCTTTTTTTTCGCCAAGTAAATATTTTTACGCCAAATGACTTCAGCCGTCTCAACTAGGGAATCAAGCAGGATTTCTCTCTCTCTGCAGGTCCATTCTGGGCGAAGAAATTAAAATTAAACAAAAAGAATATTTCTCTTTCTCAAACTACCCCAAATACCCAGGAATATGGGTATAATTCACATTTTGTACACCGGGCCAGGCAGCATTTCTGCAGGTTAATAGCAGTACAAATCTATTCTTGAGAAACCATCCCATTGGGAGAACCACCATCACCAATCACTAGCCTGGTAAGCGACTTCCTGTCACGCCCCACGACTGACCTTACGGGCACTTCCTGTGTGCTAATTGCAGACATTTTTCAGATAATTTTTCAAACATGGTCCCCCTGCATATGTCCTCTGTGACTGCAGCTCGCAATGATTTATTCTGACTGTGGGTCCGTCTTATTCTGTCCTCCATCTGCCCCCATCCTCCTCAGCAGCCCTCCTTATGATCTAACACATATATGTTTTTTATCTGAAGTTTATCTGTCCTCTTTAAGAAGCTGTTTTCCACTTAAGGCCTTGTTGATTTTAATCCCATCCCCTCAAGTATTAGCGATAAGCAGGGTGGGTTCTCTTGGGGATACTGACAATTCGTAAGGACCTCACACACACACACGCACACACACACACACGCACACACACACACACAAACACAGGTTTGTAATTATATCTTTGCGGGGACTCTCCATTCATTCATATTGGAAAAACTGTAATCCCAACATGACGACCTTAACCCCTACCCAGCCCTAACCTTACCCATTAGTAACCAAAAAAATATGAGACTTGTGGCATTTTTAGTTTTTCAGATCTTTGTGGGGACCAATAATGTCAAAATAGCAGATTTTTATTACATTTTGGGGACATTTGGTCCCCACGATGTAATGTAAACATAATGCACACACACATAATGCACAGGCTCAGGCCTAGTTTTCCGGTTCCTTTGAGGAACTCGTATTTGGATGGGTGGTATGGAGCCAGAGCAGCCAGAGGGATGCCTGCAGGAACATGGGGAGACATGCAAAATCCACACGCACACGCGGCCCCGGAGGTGTCAGGTATCAACGGTTCTCCATTTTCCTGCATTTTAGTCACGTTTCTATTATTCCCTACCAAAAACTCACTAAACCTCAAGAAACATGGTTGTCAAGTCACAGCCAACCTTATCATTAGCCAATGATATGCTTTGTATTGATGAGTGACAGGGGAGGAGGCACTCCCAGGGCCAATCAGCTGTCAGCTGTGTCCAGTGCCCCTGTGGCCCCACCCCTGAATATGCCCCTAGTGTGTCATTTTCCCCGGCACCAGTAGGTGTTCACTTGATGTCAAATGTCAACATCTATAGCAGATCGATGGCAATCGCATTCGAGGTGCATGTCTCATAAGTGCTGCCTTATTTCTGGATATTTATGAGGCTGCTTGCGGACAGTCCTGCCAATGAATTTAGTTCTTATTTTTTATTGTTGACTGGAGAGACTTAAAGTAGCTGTTTGCTTAACATATGCAGACAGGCCCCACACTCTCGCAGCGAGCAGCTCATATGTCACCAGATTTGCACTGCTCTTTCCATTAAGCCGTTCGAGATTAAGTGCCCCTCTCACGAGCCCGAAAGCCGAGCTCCTCTTAGGGCAAGGACCCTAAAACCCTCTGGTTCCATGTCTAATTCCTTAACCGCTACGCCTCCTGTAGAATTTCATCCAACATCAACTCTTTTGTTCCGAGCAGCTGGCGTTTCAAGGGTATATATTTTATTATGTAAATGTTTTATTTTATTGTACTTTTTTGTGGTAAATCCATCAGGGGGCTTTCAGCGAAACCAGCATATATCATTTTTCATCTACCGGCGCTCTGAGTACAGAGGGCAAAGGTAGCACTGCTGGAGGACTGACAGCAGGGGGAACTGCTGAGCTTCATTATACCTCAAAGAGCTTTGCAGCTTCACAGAATAATCGACGTGTATCTTCCCCTGTCACTAAGATGCGCGCCCAACATTGAAGGGAGCGCCATCTCGTGTAGGTCAGCAAAAGAACCCATGCCCCTACCCCCACCTTGGGGGAATCTGACACAGACCCCCAGAGTTCCTCAGGCCTCATTTAATAGGAGGTCTGACCAGCCTGCTGTTAGAGTTGAGTCCTTCTGTGATCTCTCCCTCGAGCCCCATGTACTCTGGGTGGCCAAATCAGGTTTTACCATATCAGTCATCCAGGCCGTGTGTCTGCCTAGACTTGTGCATGCATGTGTGTGTGCTTCTCACGTGCATGCATGCGTGTTCGAATAGCAGCCAGAGCGTGCTTCTTACTCTTTGTTCCTAAAACGACTTCCAAAGTTACAGTGGGAAAATAACAATTAAATTCTAAAAAAAAGAGAAAACAAAACCTTAGGTTTCCGTCTTCTATTTTTCTTTGCTGTTCTGGCAGAAAGCTCATTAGCAGAGGGTGTGGCTGCGTCCAGGCTGATTACTGCCTTTGCTGTCCTGTAACGAGCCCCTAAGCACGGTGTTGATGGTTAATGTGTGGTTTCATGGATTTTGTCTGCCGTTCGGGGCCCGACATATGTTTACATGGCGTTGCCATGCCGACCGGCAGGACATGCCAACACAGGGCTCCCAGAGCTGTCATCGGAGGCCGCGGTTTCTGTTTTTCCACGTGCGATTCCCTCCAGAGCTTGTAAAACGAAAGGAGAAACGAAAGACTGCAATTTAAGAGGAGAAGAACAGCAGTGAATATTCAAGACGTGGAGTCCTATGTTTTATGGACGATTCTTGTCTACTTTCCACACACAAATTTCTCTGAATTCTTATCTATGTCATAAAACGGCACAAAAACGTCTCTTCATTCCCCACTGTTTCACTGTCAAGGATTTATCACATGAAGGCAAGACCTTCTTGAAGCAAAGCAAAGCTGGATTCATGCTTAAAAAAAGCACTCATTGTCCAGCGCCTAAATACCTACGTTATTTTGTCATCAGATGCTGGACGCTGCTCAAGGAATCAGCAAACAGAGGCATAGCAATGGGGACCCCAGCGAGGAAATTCTGGGACTTTTTTAAGGTGAGGAGCATAAGTTGGTCTTTAATGCATACAGAGGGGCCGACCATGTCATTATCCAATGAGGTGTTTTGAATCAATGAGTGACAGGGGAGGTTGCCCAATCAGCTTTCATCTGAGGCCAGTACCCATGTGACTCCACCCCTGCATATGCCCCTCCTACCAGCGAGTTGTTAAAAATGCCACGACTCTTAGTATCAGCTGCACTGCCTCCAGGTCTGATGTAGAATCTAGTGTAAGAGTCAGTGTGGGCGGGGAGGGAACAGAACCACGTAACTGAGGTGCAAGGAGGAAACGTAGCCATTTTGGTGTAAGCCTGAGTGAAGAATGGAGGAAAATGGAATGGGTACTGGATGCTGCTGTGTAGAGTGATGGAGAGAGTGTGGGACAATAATGCATACAGAGGGCCCAACCTTATTATAAGCCAACGACATGTTTTGAAGTGGTGAGTGACTGGGGAGGTGGCCAATCAGCTTTTAATCGGCTTCTAAGGCCATGTACATACCCCTAAAGAGTGAACTGGGCATCTGGGTGGCTATATGTCCCGGGGGCGGCACATTATACCACATGGATAAATGAATTTATTACCGTTTTCCCCACCTAAGGACACCTTCACTTCACCCCCCCCACCTCCATCCCGAGCTTATGCAGCTACTTCTCACCAGGAAGTTAATTCAGTGTGAAACGTGAGATTGCCTTGGCCATGAATGGAAAACCACTGCAATCTGCTGATTTACAGAAAATGCTTGTGGCGTTGTGTTCGGGTTTTGGTCGATTGTCAAAAATGCATCCGCATTGAACAACAGGACCAATATGCCGGATTACGGAGAGGTGGATTTGTGCTTGACTGGCAGCTCCAGATTTCTGCTGCGATGCCATTGCTGTGACCCAAGGACACAGTATTCCAGATGCCCTGGGAGGGTTGGAATTTCACACCTGATTGTGATACAGCACGCTTGTAAGGTCTACCATCCGGAAAAAAAACGATGGGTCAGTGAAAACACCTGGCGGTGAGACCGTCTGCTGGCTGACCGGAGGTAACCTGCCTTCGTGAAGCTGCGGGAGGTCGGGGCAGCTCGCCCTCTCAAGGTTAGTTGGACCTGGGATGTGTGGAAGAGGAACAGGGAGGAGGTAAAGCACCCAAGGTCACCCGCATACAGCATGGAATCCCAACCATAATGTTTCATGGAAAGTTATGTCTCTGGGTCATGTGACCCAGGTACCTGCATCATGTATGAGAGTCAATGGTGTATTTCCCCTCTTCCAGGTCACCATAGAAACACGCGCCAGACACATGTGCAGCCAACAGCAAGCACATCTGGGATCCAGAGCTTTTGGCGATTAAACTTAGCATTTTTATGTAAGCTGTGGCGGGGGGGGGGGGGAGGGGGGTGAACTTAACACCGTCTACATTCCCCATGCCAAGGATGGTGTGCTAGAGGGGTCGACACTAGAGGGGGAGATGCACAGACAGGAAGCGGTAAAATCTCAAATCAAATTCCGCCGTGACCCAGCAAGGCGTCAGAACTGGCCTTAGCTTATACCCAGTCCCCTGTTGTGTGCCGCTACAGGGCGAGAGCACAGCTGAGCTTCCTCTTCTGCCCTCCCCTCCCAATGGCTGGGGGATCGTCATGTCAACACCACACAGACCGTGACGACCCCTACCCCTCCCATACACTCAGCAAACCCCTGTATTAATCCAATAGACTCTCTGCTACTCAGTAATAAAGTGAATGTTCCAGAATGTTAAAATGGCTGCTTTCAGGGGCTGGAGTTTGCGTAGGCTGGGGGGGTGGGGCAATTTTAGAGTTCACTGTCATCTGAAGCACATTTCAGGCACTTGGCACAATATGGGTGTCCATTAAAAACAGGGATATTTCCATTTTCTGCTAACTTTTATACAGCCAGCCATCCTCCAAAAAGTGGCAGCACATGGGAAGACAGACACAGCTTCTGACATTTTATGTATTTAGTTTTTATGTACATGGATACTGCCAGGACAACTTTGTACATTGGAGACATAGTAGTAAAACACAGAGTTTCATCACAGGAAGGAGACATTTACAAAACACGATGACAGACACAACAGCGCGTCCGAACATCGATCATACTTCATAGATTTACCGTTTTCATAATCGGCATAATAATAATAATTAATATTAAAAAAAAAAAACAGATGTATGAAATAATTTAAAGTCTTCTAATGTGTACTGTGGACATACCGCGTACATGGATAGCGACGGGGGCCGAGGATACAGCCGGCGGGTTTTCCAGAATGGTCCACTGAGGAGACCGGACGGACTAAAACAGGAAGGGGTACTCATGCAGCGATGAAGGAACACGAGACAACGAGTCCTCCCACCAACGTCAGTCAGTGGCGGTGGTGGGGCCCAGGCCGAAAAACAAAAACCCGCTGTCCAAACTGTCCAGAACGACCGCAGGGTTATGTAAACATAAAAGTACATATCGATCTCTAAACAGTTCCAATACTGTCACAGGCCTTAAGCTGTGTGAGTAGTCAGTCCGTATACACTCCTTAGTAGAATATCGCTTAGAGTTAAATAAACTTCTTTTTTTTAATATATATAATATATTTATTATTTACAAAGTCATTAACAAAACTTCCTCGTTTTGACCAGTTTGCTCTGGTACTTGACCGCGTGGCCGCCATGGCCAACCACGTAAACATCCAGCAGATAGGACTTGCCCGGCTCCAGGCCCTTTATCGTTTCCGTGGTGACGGCCTTCTGAAGGTTTGGACTGTGGAAGTACTTGCAGAGGACCTTCTCGGACTTCTTGCGGGTCTCAGGTCCAGTGCACTGGTTCTGCTCGCGCCGCCGGTGTTCTTCACCATAGGCGTCGTCAACCTCGCGCCGATAGACGCAGAATTTGTTCCTCTCCTGGGTGCCGAGCCAGGCCACGGTGACAGAGGTGCAGGTGCGGAGCTTGTCGAAGGCCTTGATGCGTGTGTCCTCAGGCAGGGACGGGAAGGGCTGCTTGTTGGGCCGGGTCGTCGCCAAGAGCTTCAGCATGGACGCCCCCTTGCGACTTCCTCGAAGTCGCACCAGGTACTTAGCCTTAGCTTTACCTCGGAGCTGAAATTGCCGCACCCCCTCGACGTTCTGGGAGAGGACCAGCTTCCCGTCCCTCCGGACCTGGATCTGAACCGTATCCAGGCAGGAGTGAACATAGAACATGACTTTCTGGTGTGAGGATACAGGAGCGAACCTCAGGAACTTGCTGCCCTTTCGCTTGATGAAGATGTCGGTGACCTTGCCGTCCTTGAGCTCCAGGGTCTTCTGCTTAGCCTCCTCCTTGGTGCGGGCGAAGGTGCCCACGTAGGCTGTACTCATGTTGCTGGCAGTGTTGACGGCAAAGACGTCAAAGTAGTACTGTGTGTCCGGTTTCAAGTCGGCCATGGTGAAGATGTTCTTGTTGCCGATGCAGATCTTCTGGATGTCCGCTTTGGGCTTGGCCATGTATGAGCGGGAGATCTTGTTACTCAGGGCCTTGTTAGACGTGAAGGAGCGACCCTTGCCAAGGTCATTCTCCGAGGGGAATCCAAAGTGGATGAAGTCAAAGGGGCTGAAGTCAAGACCCGGCTTGGGTGCCACCATGAAGGCATCATCTCCCCCAATCTTAGCCTCGACGGCACACAGACTCTTAAAGTTGTGCTCCGTGTTGACCACCACGCAGTACTGCACTGGCTGCCTCAGACGGGACCCGGTGGGTGTTGGTTTCCAGGCCAATGTCACCGTGGTACGGCCAAGGGAGGTGACGTCCACCCGGGGATCGAAGGGCAGCTCTGGGTATGGCTGATCCGACTCAGGGGTGGTGGTGGCGTACACCTTGAAGCTGCTGTCCTTCTCAGTGGAGACGAGTTCCAGCTGGTACAGGCCAGATGGCGAGCTGGTGGCCATGTAGGACTCGACGTCGTTGCCTTTATAGGTGAAGAGCTCTGCCCCTTCCTCCTCCCCTGCCGTGGCTTGCCGCTTCTGCTGATCCAGCGGCTCTGGCTCGCCTGTGCAGACAAGACCGAGAAGCATTTTCATTCCCAACTCCGTGGAGACAGACATAACCAGCGTTTGTTCTAATTATACAGGACTAGGAGCTCCTGCAATTATACCCAGCCCTCCCCGGTGCACCGTGTTATTTCACTCGACTGGAAATTTCATTCGGACTAAGTACTGCTGGACTAGTGTCCAAGCCACATTTAAAACATATAACCCTGCCCCGACATACCACACTGTGGGCACTGAACCCGGAATGGGATAAGATCACCCTGACATTTATCCCAGCGCATTTGACTCTGTCCTAACTATGTTTACACCCCCTTGATGACTGTACAGCAGCAATGTGCAAAATTGTTTCCACTGGTCCTAGCCTAGGACCAACGGCTGCCCATAGAGGCCGCCGGTGATTTAAATCACTCATGAGCTAAAGCTGCTGTTTTCTCACAAAATAGCCCTTGGACATTCATTTAATTTTTCTTTCCTGTCATGGCATCAGAGGCAGTGGATTTGCCGTCTGCCCGCAACAGATTCGGTCCAAGGGCCTGAAAACAAAATATTATGTCTGCAAACTAGCCACTGTACTGGACGATGAACAGCAGGACTTTTGCAGCAGACTCTGGGGTCCTGCAGAACACATGTAGGACTGTGCAATGCGCCTTCATTACTCAGCACCCTACCAGGCACCTACTCGGACACCTATATCCTTTGTTGTGGGAACTACTCAGCTCTACTCCCATCATTATTGTAGAAATACTCTTAAATTGAAATATTTCTATCTTTAACTGAAAAGGTTTTCTCTTATAGCTCTAAAAAGGTTAAATTCCTCTGCCTGGAAGGTGGTATTTCTCTGGTTCAACACTCCCATTTAGACATGAAAAACCACCCTGTAAGGCCGCCTGGGGGGGGGGGGGGGGGGGGGGGGGGGGGGGGGGGGGGGGGGGGGGGGGGGGGGGGGGGGGGGGGGGCCGGGGGCGG
>JABFEA020000085.1:19491232-19515599 GCA_019775915.2 Cyphomyrus plagiostoma
ATCACTTTCTGCAACCATAAATCCCCACTCCCCGCATGCACATGGAGCTGGTTAGCGGAACGGGAAAGAGAATGAGACACTAAGTTTAGCACAAATAAAGATATTCGGGATTAATATCGGCGGCACCTGCAAAGCCGTGGGAATATCGGGCTACGGGATCTGCCTCTCCCGATGCTCTCCATCAGCCAGAACCCCCATCTCCCCTGCGATGACAGCGGACTCACCTCTGTTCCAGAGAAAGGGGGGCACTGCACATTGTATCTCTATGCAGACAAAGTGGAGCCAGTCAAGACCAAAACTGGTTCTGAAATGATGGGACTATGGATCTGAACCGACCCACGTGAAGACTGAGAGATTTGTCTGGGCTGGCACTCTGGGCCGATCCAGGACAGTGACAATCTTAGATGCCATAACCCACACTTGACGGTTCCATTACTTGGTTCTGAGCAGTAAAGGTCAAAGCCCATGCGGCTCCATAGGGAAGCTTCACCTTCGCCCCCTGAAATTAACTTGCTGCCAACTTGCTGAAATCAAAGTCTGCGCTGACTCAGAAGTTGACACCCTATATTACCTAATGGACTGATCAGCACTGGTTATGAGGTAATATAGCATTGTGATAATTACGCGTACAAACTGTTCCGTTACGAGCTTGTATCCGTCCTCTTACCGTCTTTAAGGTTAATTTCGCGCCCTGCTTGGATTGGGTCAGAGGATCTTTCTCTAACGCTCCAGTACAAACGAGCCTTTCACACGGGCGCCCGGCGAAGTCTGACTGATCTACTCTTCGCTGCTCCTTTGTGACAGGAGGAGATCACACGGGACGCGCACAAAAAAGCCCATGGGAAAACATGTAGTCCATGTCAAGCCATTTATCAACACGGGACGCAGCAACGCCCCTTGGAAAGTGATTCAATAATGCTTGGTCGGTAAGGCGCAAACACTTTGCACCTGGCAGCAGTTACATTACATGTCCAAGCGCGAGGTGGTCTCGCTGCGCAAGTCTGCCTTCCATAATGTTTGCAAAACTACCGCAATAAACCTGCCACTGTCTTAATTTATGTCCTCAGTCCTCCCGGTCCATGTTTACAGACAAACATACATGGCATAAATATTTTCCAGCTGCCTGCACAAAGGTTATGGGGTGTTTAAAAGTGCATAGACGGGTGCTTTCAGTAGCGGAGTTTTTTGGGATGCATAAACAGCGAAGGCTCCACTGGAGGAATGCTTTCAGCGCCAGTTTTCATATGCAAATGGCGATTTAGTTACGGTATGCGACACAGACATCCCCGTTTTCAGACCTTTTTGTTCATCATCTATTCTCCAGAAATAAAACTATGTGGGAAAGCAGAGCGAAACTGAGCGCCTTCGCTCTCCTCCGATGCACATTCACGCTCGCAGAAATGGAGCAAAATCCCGAATAACCATTTTACTAAAAGCAACGTTGCGTCCGCTATACTTAAAACACATAAGCAGAAAGTTGTTTTGAATTATTATTTTAAAGTAATTTTCAATTGGTCATTGTTCAAATAGCGGAAAACTGATGGGAAAACAAAAACATCAGTTTTGATTTAAAATATATACGCTTACTATTTTTTTCTTCAACTAGAGGAGCATCTATGTCTAATTTAAACTCATAAACTCATTTAACCAGAATAATTTAGTTTTAATAAAACATTTTTTGTTCAATGAAACCATCATAAACATATAGTTTTATATTATTCATACTTTTCAGAATAAGTCGTAAAGTACTATCCTAATAGATTTACCGATGCGTTAGGCTACGATATGGATCAAACGCAGTCATTTAAAAGGTTTGTTAGTGAAGCAGAACCGGTCAGTGGTGTTGCAGGTGTGCGGCGTAATTAAACGAAAAAAAAAAACCGCGCAGAACATAAAGTAAGAAGGGGGAATAACATTTAAAGAGTTTTAATAGGCAGGGTTTATGAGGACCGCTTAAGCGCATATTGGGAAGCTGGTGCGGACGGATGCCGTGCGCCTCGGACCTCCGGACACCGAGCCGGGGCGGCCCATTCCGCCTGCAAGTGCGTTTAAAGCCGCTGCCCATCCAATCCCGTGTCACTGATACGCATCCAAACTGGAAAACCCAAATTAATAGGTCATGCTAGCTGCGACTTGATTGAAATGTGTTTGAAATCCTTTAACTTCCTAGAGTTGTAAACCACAAAACTCCTTCCCCTTCATCTGGCAGCAATTTCAAAGGGAAATGGCTCTCTTCATTCAGAGTCTCGCTTTGTTTTTCTGCAATCATTTCCACAGTATATCCCGACCGTGCAAACCACACATCATACATCACAGAAAGAGAAAATTCATTTAGTTAAAGGACGCGATCGCACTTATAAGTCACTAATATATGAATCGGTTTATGGGCTTATGGGATCACTTAGCGGTATACTTTGTTTACTGTGAGTTGTAAACCAAATGCAACTTCAATGAGCATAACTTAGAGCAAAAAGTCAATTAACGCGCCGTGCAAGAAATTAAAATACAATAAAAAAAATCCTACCTTGCGCAAATGTTTAAATTGCTTTTGAAAAGTTTGGATTCTTCAGCTGGGGCAGTCTTTCAAAAATAATGATGTAGACGCGTCGCGGTCAAAACTAAAAATGTCAAAAAGCAAAAACACAGAATAATAATAATAATAATATATAATAGCAAGAGGACGGTGAAGCTGGGACTGGAATGAGCAGAGAGCTGTCCGTTTCTGCTTTCTGTAGGTTTCCTGTAGAGTCACGGCTGGTTTATGGGATTATGGACGTGTTGGCTGCTCGCAGATCTGGCGGATTCACTTTGTCCGGAGACTGGAGAGTATCCCGACACTGGCAGCGAGCTCCTCTCCTGCGGCGCGCCTGTTACTGAGACTCGGACTGAACTGATATCTACCCCCCTCCTCCGCCAGTAGTGAGTCCAAGGCCAGCCCACCCGTCCCAGACACACAGCCCAATAAACAAAAAACCAACCAGCCGCCTTCATCTTAAGCCCCTATCAGGGAACCGGTGCGCATCTGACATCACTTTATGAATGAGAAACTATTTCAGATGACTTCGTGTCAGCCATGCACCATTTGTTTTTATATTATTATTAACTATCAGTTTACATTTATATATTTATATTTCCAGAAGGATGTTTTGGATTTGATTTACAGTAAATTTTACTCCATTAATTACTATTTACATCAACTGGAAGCGTAATAAACACTTAAGTTTGTATTTTTCTATTAGACGTTTGAAAACAGATACTTCTTTTTCCCTTGGGGTGAAAAACAACTGAACCTACTGCACTGTCGAATTTGTCAGTCAGCTCTACGATCCCATAAATAACGTCTTAACGCGCCTGTCCCGTTAAATGAGGGGGAATCCCCCCCCTACGCCTTGGTCTTGGGAAATGTTTATTGCCTTTTGTAAGATGTGCAAATTTGTTACCCTCTTTTCAGAGTCACGCACCACCCCGGGGCTTGTTTTTAAGGGCTGGTGTATGTGTCGGATACACTATTTGTAATAAGAATTCCTCAAGAAAATCTATTTACATTAGGCCGTGTGAAAATATAGTCCGATGTCTCGTAAAAACAACTCTCTCCGCCCAACTAAAACAACCTGAGCGCCTCTTATCTGTGTGTGTCCGCAAGTATTTATCCGAAGGCTTTTCCTTTGCATTTCATGTGTTTATTTGACCCGAAGATATTCTGTATTTAGGTGTGAAAATACTGGTCAAGGACGCGTATTGTCCGGTTCCGGGCCGTAACCTGGGGAGGTAAATATTTATCAAAAGATAAGAGCGGCTGACAAAACGTAGTTGCAATAGGGAAGCAGTAATTTCTAGTGAATTTATGACTGGATGGCAGCGATTTTCGAACGAAGCGATAAGCAGCTTCACCTGGCAGACTTGAACAAACGGCAGCTGTAATTTGCATTAAAAAAATATTACATTATGGTGCCAGCACTCCACTTTAAAGGCAAAGAAATTGGTCAGAGATTGAACGCTTGCGGCTACATTTGGCGACTGCAGTGAAAAGAACAAGATGTTATTTAAAAAGAACGGTTTTTAACAACTACTATATTGTTCTCCAGTAAAAATACACAACATCAAAAACCATGTCTTAATTACTCCACCACATTGTAAGAACTTGTAGGACACTATTAATACAAAACAGCCTTCCCCTGTCATCAAATATTAACAAATGCATGAGCTCCATCTAGTGGCGGAAACTCAGTAATGCCTCCGCCAATCCCACAGAAGGCGGCCAGACCCGCTGCACGTACATACACACACACGGGTTTGTAATTGTATCCTTGTGGGGACTGTACATGTATGAGGAAAAGTCTCATGCCAACATGACACCCTTAACCTCTACCCAGCCCTAGCCATACCCATAAGTAACCAAACAAAATACGAGACTTCGCAACTGATTTGAACATTTATACGGCTAATAACAAAATACCCAGATTCCATGGCCCTGTGGTTTAGTCCTCACGGATCACTTTCCAAAGATAATTTCTTTCAAGACATACTTAAGGCGCCTCAGTCCGGGGCTTGAGCCAAACCGTGTCGGTCTGGAACATCCAACAGATGCTCCGTCCTCCCAGCCAGGCAGCGGAGGTAAGGAGACTGACTGATTTTTTCGTATGGGGAGCACCCCGCCAGTTCTGAGGCAGAAACATTCGGATCATTTCCCTGATATAAACACCCCCGGCCCCCAAAGAAGGGTCCCCCAGATCAGTGAAAGTGTAGCACACTGTGTTTTTAATCCTTTTACTGAATTCGTCACTCATCAGGCGGATCAGCTCAGAGCGCAAATCCAGCAAACGTGCATGTTCCGGGGCAGGCACCCGGGCACACACACACATTTATAACGCGAACACATCCATGCGCTCGAGGAATCGCGCGCGGACATTCGCGTACAGGCTCGTACCTGAGGAAAGGCGCTCAAGGCCAAAAGGACTCGAGATCACCTTAACTCCCACAGACGTTTAAACTGATCTCCAATGTTACGAAGGAAATGAACGATACACCTGTTTAGATAGATGCACACTCCCTCTTCAACTTCCCACAGAGTTAGGAGTTCTACTCAGGAGTTCAGCTGAGGGAAAAATTCAACCTTAAAAGCGAAATCCTCTTAATAAATATGTACATGTATTGGGACGAACTTGCGGACAACTATGTTGCCTAGTATTCATCATTGTCCTCCTGTTACTGTCATACATATGAGGTTATTGAGGTGTGGATTGATTCTGATCTTGTGTGGACTGATCATCCTGAGATTCCAATATGCCGTCCATGATTCACCTATAAATATTATTGTATTAAGGATAAAACTGCATAAGCATGGACTTTTCCCTCTCTGATCATTTAAATAACTTGTTTTTCACAAATGACTGGTTTCAGAGTATCCTTATCTTATGTGAAAGAATCCTCGTTCTGGGATGCTTACCCTACTTAAGGACGCTTACCATGTTTCCCCGGGTATTGTAGAGGCTTGCTGAAGACAGGGAAAGGGTACACACACACACACACACACACAAAGGGTGACAATAAAACATGCATAAAATTGAATGTGCAGATGGATACTATAGTTATTGTCATAATTGATTAAATCAACACATTGACACTGCAAAGCTATTCACACTCGGTCGTGCATCATCACCCACCTTCACTCTTAGACTGGGGGGCCCTTTCACCACCTGCCTTATCTTCATGGGAAGGGAAAGCACTGCTCAAGGATACTCGTCTAATTATTTTGGGAACTGCACCTAGTTGGTCAGTGTGTGTAGAACGCTCACCCCCATCCTTAGGAGGAGGGGGGGTACGTTGATTATAGAAACTTGTTTTGTCACTTCCGATTGAAACTGCAAGTGGTATTACTCGGACAAAATTGGAAATTTGAGAATGCATTGCCTTGGGGGGGGGAGAGGCGGTGAGCCTGGGCAGCTCATCCCCTGCATGCCCACATGTAAAGCCCAAAATTTAGTATACAGGAGATCTCAGTACTGACCGGAGCTCAGCCGTGGGATAGAGCGCGCATCGCCCGCCACTTTCTTGGAACTCACGTGTTGGTCTCCTGCCAGGACTGAATTGGCCCCCCAGTATAAGAGTGAAGGTGGGTGACAATGGCACGACCGAGTGTGAATAGCTTTGCGGTGTCAATGTGTTGATTTAATCAATTATCACAATAACTATAATATGCATCTGCACTTTCAATTTTATGCATGTTTCATTGTCACCCTGTGTGTGTGTATGTGTGTATGTGTATATATATATATATGTCTTGTATACTTTAATGATATATAATTATTGGTTATAATTAGATTCTTTTGCATTTCCTTTGATCCAATATTTTGGTATTGATCTTAATGGAAGGTTATGTTGTATTACTTTCAATAAAGCATTTTTAGAAGCGAACCAAAATGTGCCTGTTTATTCCTTCGAGAGTCCTACTGTATATCCCCCTCACATCATCTTAAATCAGTACATCACAGAGAAGTCGGTTTAAATCTGCCTTTCACAGAAATCCAAAAAGATCCTTTTGTTGTACAGGATATGCACCGTCTGCCAATAATCGCCCTCAAGGAAGGACAGCTTCACACATGCTCCTTGGTATTCCTGTCTTCATGGGGACTCTCCCCTGACTCTCATCATAATGTCATCCATAAACCTTCCACCCCCAAAATGGCCAAACGCAAGCCAAGATCGAAACTGATAAGAAATAATAAATTTGGTGTGTGTTTGTGTCTGTGTGTTTACCACATCCCCCAGAGGAGATACAAAGGGCAAAAGGGTGCATCTCTTGCCCACACCTCATTGGTCAGATGTTTCTCCTCAAAAGGAGAACTAAAGATACTTACCCACACAAAAGCGACAAAAAGACATTCCCTGACCGCTGGCCTGTCTAGCTAATGGTTAACCTAGCTGGGCGTAGCCATCTCCATGACGACGCCAGCATAGTCAATACCCCTCATTCCCCCTACTTACGGACCACAACCCAGAGAAACCAAAAAAGTAGCAGAACATTCCAGAAAAAGTCCACCCATCCCAGCACTGCGCTCCTTAATGCGAATAAACAAGGCAAACAATCCTTAGATTATGCTGTTTACCTGACCGCCTTTATTATTCAATTTTATTGAAAAGTGACTTTATACACACCAGAAGGAGCGTTTTGAGGATGGATAGATTGATGTTTTATCCAGAGCAGTTCATGTTCCTTAACTTGGTCAAAGATAAAAGAGTAAGCCGTCTTCTGGGACCTGAGCGCGGCATTTTCCTCAGAGAGGAGGAAAACCCTGTACACGCCATTGTAAGATCACAAGGATGAGCTGATGTAGGAGGTGTGCGCGTGTGTGCGTGTGGGGGGGGGGGGGGTGTGCGACAAGAAAAACCAGACGGCTAGTGTCAGGTGATCCACAGACTCCTGTACCGGGGCGGGGGTTAGAGGTCACGCAGACAGTCGGAGAGCTGGGAATACTTCAAAGCCCAAGGTGTCCCCCGGAGAGGAGCAGCATCCAAAGGAAGCATCGCCAAGCGGAGCCCATGTAAGTGCCACTCCACTCCCCTGCCCGTTTCTGCTTTTGAAGATACTTTACCCTAAATCATTACCAGCACTATGAACCTTCTACACAAAGCATTATGGGAAGGAACGTGTTACCGCGACGAGGTTCCAGGAGGGCAAAACGTACCACCATCTGACATCCTGCAGCTAGCTGTTACTTATACGTTCCCTTTAAACCAGAACATGAGACAAGTACAAATACTTAGAAATATTTAATTATTTTATTTGCTAATCCCTGTACATACATATCATAGAATAAATATTACTGTGTTTACATTTTTGCTACAAGATATACAAATGCTCCAGGAGTCACATCTTCACAGATCTCTAAGTTCCTGTAGCATCTGCAAACACAAAGGGGAAGTTTACTTGAAGGTAAAGTGACATAGTAAAAAACGCTGCCGCCGGGGGTGCTTGGGCGCCACTGCGCTTTCCCCTCAGAGAGATAAACATCCCAGGCCTTGTAACACTATTGCGTTGTTGTTTCTAAAATTAGCTTTGCATTCTGCAGCCTTTCCCTTTGGAATGGCAGGATTAAAAAAAAAAAAAAAAAGACACCGAAAGCCACAACTGGATCCAGATGAAGAACACAAGAGTGTTACGTTTGAGTCGGATTTCATTTCATTATTCAATGAGTCTAAAAGCAGCCACTGGAGCCCTCAGTAAACAAGGCGAGACCCCAGAAGGCTTTTGAGGTGTAAATGCTGAAGAACGCTTGCAGCCTAGTTTCGAATTCATAAAAACTTGAGGTCCAACGAGTGCTGAGGAAAGGGAGAACGTAGGTCGGGACTGAGACTTACCCCTGGTGCTCTGGGTGGGGTTAGAGGAATGGCTGGTCAGCATGGGCGTGGCGTGTTGCTGACCACTGGACTGCGATGGACAGATGAACACAAGTCAGTGATACAGACGCAGCGCATGAGGTCACTGATGCACTACAGTATACAGAGTGACGTCCTTGCCCCCTTGGTGGTGATTTTGCCAACTGCAAGCCCAACACAGATGCTGGGAAAAATCCTACGTAGGCTCTGCTAACATTATATATACTGTTGTAATATCACTTTTAGTGGTTTGATTTAATAACTGTTTTTCAAACAAATAAAGATGAAGTCTAAACCCGGTTACCTAGTTGAATCAATATAGCCATGAATGTCAACATTGACTACTGGTCAAGCAAGGTAGCCCCCCTGTTACTCCTCACGCCCCTTGCTGCCTGGCTAAATCCTACAAGGACTGCCCCCATGATGTCATAACAGCTGGTGACCTCAGACACATGCCCCGTGATGTCATGACAGCTGGTGACCTCAGACACATGCCCTGTGATGTCATAACAGCTGGTGAATGTCTTACATTCTGGGATAATGGTGGGGAGGGGATGCTGGACTATATGACAAACTAATTTGGACAATAAAAACAAAAAAATAAAAAGAATTCTGAGCATGCCCAGTGAAGGACATATCCTACAAAACTCAACGTTCAGTAAATGTTTTAGCAACATTAAAACACGGCTAAGGCAGCCCCAAGTCAGGTGCAGAAGATGAGGCTGGAAGGCGATAATTCATTATGGAAACAGGGAGGAGCCGAGTCTCTCACCTGAGACCTGAGTGACTGCAACTCCCTGCAGAGTTTGGCCAACCTCCTCTCCAGCTCGATGTTCCTCTCCTTTAACTTCTCCCTGTCCTTTCTCTCCAGGTTGAAGTCAGCCTTGTATGTGTCTGCCTGCAGGGGGCGGGGGGGGGGGGGGGAAGACATTATTTTCGCAGAGTGAAAGTGAACAACTGGGACCAAGTGAAATGGGGAATGTGCGAAAGAAAAGATGAATCCAAGTCGCTCCCTGCCTGAGTACACTAGGTACACTGTAGGAAATTGTGGGACTATGCAGCACCTGTGCACATTTTTCTACATGCTGTACTTGTATAACTATGTGCATGACAAATAAAGGAGTTTTGACTCTCTCTGTGACTGTGTTTGCTGTCGACTGACTCTGCCTGACCTTGTTTCCTGTTGAAGTACTCTCTCTCTGATAGTGTTTCCTCTTAGCTGACTCTCTCCTTAACGGTGCTTCCCGATGACCGACTCTCTCCCTGATGGCGTTTCCTGTTAGCTGACTCTCTCCCTAACGGTGCTTCCCGATGACCGACTCTCTCCCTGATGGCGTTTCCACTTAGCTGACTCTCTCCCTAACGGTGCTTCCCGATGACCGACTCTCTCCCTGATGGTGTTTCCTCTTAGCTGACTCTCTCCCTAACGGTGCTTCCCGATGACCGACTCTCTCCCTGATAGTGTTTCCTCTTAGCTGACTCTCTCCCTAACGGTGCTTCCTGATGACCGACTCTCTCCCTGATAGTGTTTCCTCTTAGCTGACTCTCTCCCTAACAGTGCTTCCTGATGACCGACTCTCTCCCTGATAGTGTTTCCTCTTAGCTGACTCTCTCCCTAACAGTGCTTCCTGATGAACGACTGTCTCCCTGATTGTGTTTCCTTTTGACCGAATCTCCTTTCATGTCATTAATGCATAGTTCTGCCAGGTGTTAACAGGTGAGCTGTGAGACCCTCTGGAGGTGGACATACTCATACCTGCCACCTGAGAACTTCCAGCTCCTCCCTGACCTCCTTTTCTCGTACAGCCTCCACCTCCTGACTTTCCATCAGGACCTGCAGGGAAAGCAGGGGGTATTATAGGAAACTGTGGCACTATGCAGCACCTGTCCCCACTCTAGAAAAAATATGGTGGTAATTCAGTTGAATCAGCAGCTGAGGTGACCAGTTCACAGTGGCACAGATTACAGATCATGGATACGCAGATATACATTTCCTTATTTATACAGAGGCACACACACAAATTGCCTCTACCATGTATCCTGGTAATCCCTGGGAAGGGAGACCCTTTACTGGGTGGTCTTTGGGCTGGAGGTATATTTCCACACACTGCCAGTTCCCCTTTGCCAGGAACACTACCCCCTTACTGCACCTGAATCCGAACCAAGACACACAAACCCTCTCCAAGCCTACATCTAAAAGAGAGGTCCGATTTCCTTCTCCTCCCAGACATGCGTGTTTGTCCAAATCTGCACTTCTAATGATGTCACGGGCCAAATGTACCCAAATCCCAACAATCCCATATTGCCTAGCATTTTACCTTGTATTAGGTTGTCATTAGTAGTTAGTAATCACAAGGGAGCCTTCTATTGAATACTGTTTCAACAGCAATGGGTTTTACAACAGCAAAGCAGTACAAGCTATCAGCCCTAGAGAAGCTGAAGTCTTCCAGGACTTTGCGGAGTCCTGCTTCAAGTGTTGTGCGTGACACAAAGCCAGCTACGGAAAGCAGTATATTAACACCTGCTCTCAGCCAGAGAAAAACCGTACTGGGTAAACAACGGGACACGTTTCTACCGCCAAGGAAAAAACTGGAGCGGAGGTCCATTCCAATGTGGAAACAGCGCGATTTACACTGCGCTGTCAAAAGAAGTGAAACCCCCTTTTTCACACGTCGTGTCCTGTGATATCGGATCATTTTCCGCTCTGTATTCCACCCAGAATTCCCAGGGCTCTGTGGTGCCGGAGCCGGCAAACGCCCATCAGGGCCAGAGACGCGGACTCGGGTTTCTACAGGACCGGACCAGCTCTCATCCAGATCCAACACCGCAGCTTTGCCAGGGAAGTCAGGCCACAGGTGGTTCCCCCATCCATAAATCTTTGCTTCAAGTGGAGCCGCATGAGACGCCGCGATGAAGCAGCGCCTCGTCACAATGAAGCACCGTCACGCAAGCAGCTTTCTATCCACAGACTCACACGCCGAGCCACATGTGATAAGATGGGCCCTTAACCCCCCATCGGCTCCAGACACTGACTGACCCTGATCAATTCTATGCTGCTTTGGTTAAAAGCATCTGCAAAATAAATGAATGTGAATGATGACACATGTGAGGAAGTACTGCGATGTTTAAAGCAGCAGGAACAGCGTGATCATCTCAACACCGCACACGTGCAGGAGTGCAGGTATGCAGAAAAGCAGGCACATTTACAGGCTGACCTGCGCACACAACATACAGGCACTCCCACAATCTCAAACACCAATCAGAATCCTGTCTCCATATTTGGGGGAATTTGTACTTTACACCTCTGGTGTATATTTGAGATAATACAATGCTATGATATGGAATCACTATAGGGAGTTTATAAGAGTATTTGCTTTGTAGTTTCTGTGAAAGCAATCAATAAAAATAATCTCTGTGATTTAAAACAATGTAAAAAAAAAAAGCTTCCCACACAAGTGTTAGACAGCTCGGTATACAGTAATAACTATGCAAGGAAGACAAACAAGCTTGGGCGCAATACTTAAATCCTAGAGGAAATGGTATTTTTTTAAAATAATAAGCATAATTTTAAATAACTCTGATCATTTATAAGTTTACGTTTCCAATTCTAAGTACTAAATTCAATTTCACTGTCATTAAATATATATCAGCGAGTTCCACCCTGTGGTTAAGATTGGTAATGCACATAGCAGCGGCCAAGGTGCCAGTCACAACTTAACCCGCGAGAGTGGTAATGTAATGGAATCTATCAGCAAGCCCACGGCAAGCAGTGTATTGAGATAAAACTGGCAATTAAAACCATGTAAATTCGTAAATTAAATAATTCTGCTGCCTTCCAATTAAAAAGTTTCACACACGCACTCGGTGAATGCTGTGCTTGAACAAGAATAAAATTACCTGATTCAATCGCCGGATTTCACTGGTCTGTTGCTGCCCTCTTGTGGTCAATGTCGCGATCTGCTCTGTGAGACGCTGCACTTGGTTCTCAGTTTCCCGTAATTCTGCGATCTGCTCGAAGTTTCGGTTCTGCAATCATACAAAAAAAAGAAAGCGACCAATCGGATTTTTAAACAGCGGCTGATTGTTTCTGGTAAGTCTTGTCCTGGAAGTACAGAAAAAGTTGTCATAAAAAGAGGCATATGGTGTCATTTAAATGACACTAGCTACACGGATACAAACTGCCCATACAAATACTTAAGGTTCTGACAATACAAGATATATTTAACATTTATTTCCCTGGCACATGTGCATTTCCCTCCACTCCAGACTTTTAAATAAATATATGCCACTTCGGCTCAAGTTATTTTTAATACCTGTCTTACAACACATCAAGGCCGACGACCCTTTGAGTTTACATGTGCAAATATCCTGTGGGATGTTCAGTAGCCTGGGGGTTTGGGCATTTTACGAGGACAGGTACGCAGGAGGCGTGTGAATTCTCACCTGTGGCTTGTCCACGGGGGGCCTTCCCACTCTCACCTCGCTGTGGTCGGGTCCCCAGGCCACCAGCCTGCCCCGCAGCACGTCTATCTAAATAAGGAAACGCACCATGGTCAGTCCCATCTCACGAGTTCGGCGGTAAACTGCTCTGGAGTTTCCACTCCTTGGGTGATATCTGTGAACTAAATTGCCTGGTGATATTCGGAGCCTCTGATTAGTGCATCACCGTGATCGTCCCTCACACAGTATGGCTGCCCTTTATGCAGTGATGCAGTCTCTCTCCTGCACTCACCCCACCCCTGCCCCGTTACATGTGATGCAGTGCCATTAAACGCCATACTTTTAACACAGAGAGCAAGTACCCAACAAACCTTTTGCATATAATGTCGTTTCAAGTATTGGCAGTATTCGTCCCACTTCTTGTTGATGTCCAGAAGCTTTGAACGGGACAGCAAAGAACAAGAGCACTTAGGTCCAAAGACATTAGGATTAGATAAGATTAACTTAATTGATCCCAGGGGGAAATTCCTCACATGAGTAAAACCTCATTGCAGGATATGTTGTGTGAAGAATCTGATCCTGTTGGAACCTATCGCAATACGCATTTGAGCACCTAATTCTATGCAACCCCCCCAAAAAAAAAAAAAAAACAAAAAAAAACAAAGGAAGTAGTTCATTTTGGCTGCATTTTCTGAAGTAGTCAACTGCACTATATCCCACTTGGGGTAGGTAAACTTACCTCTTGTCTTTGCTTTTCCAAATTGGCGATGCGTTGAAGTAGATCATCAGGCCTTTGGGTCACACTTCCTTTGATATCCTGCATATTTTAAGTTAGTTAGCATTAACAGATACATTGTCAGATATATCCCAGAGTGTATCTGTAATGTTGTGCGACGTTCACTTTAACCTAGAACCCTATATGGAGTTATGCACATGTGAATTCACTGTCCTAGTCACAAGCCAAAGTATGGTGTAATTTACCAGCAGTTAATTTGATTTTTCTAAGGCACTGAAATTATTTACATAATAATATGAACACCTTTTTAACTGTTGAACTAATTATCAAATTGTTGCAATGGAGCAAACCAGCCTTTTATGCCTATGATTTCCAATTTCTAGTGGTCCCTGAAAAATTTCCAGTAGACTTCCATCACGTGATTTCATCCTTTTAGAACCACACGTTAAATGTTGCCAGACCACCTACAATCGGTCCGCCCGGAAAATGCCCGGTGTGACGCACCAGATGGGCAGCCCTGCTGAATCCTACAACCCCGTTAATGAAATCGCTCCTTTACGCGGGCGCCGTCCCTGTGCCTTTGCACGATATTAGCTCTGATTGCTGGATCGGAGTGGCTGTACCTGAGCTCTTACCACGCCGTCGATTCCGGGGGATTTAGCTGACATCCGGCCTGCTGCTCTGCCAGACTCCTTCATTTCTTCCATCGCAGTCCCGGTCTTTCGTAGGCAGGAGACAGAGAGCATTATAGCACACGCGTCCCCACTCTCTCGGTACTTATAGCTGAGAGGCAGCATGCCGTGGGTTTGTCCCGTATGTCGAAATGCGATCAGTACACGCTGTCCGCTGGAAATCACATATTACAGAAACTTTGCTTTAAGGAAGTTCTGCCCGGCAATAGACTGCATAAAAATTCACACGACTTTAACGAGAGAGTGTGTCGCACACAGGCAATTTCGGATACTTCCTGCCAGTATATGACACTTTGTACAGGAAGATTATGGAAAGCGATTACTGTCCTTTGAAAAAAAAAAGTCCATGCATTTTTTTGCCAGACTTCCTTCAAGTTGTAATAATACATGAAAATGCCCAGGCGTTACAGTAAATTGGCACCATAATAGTACGGAGAAATAAAATATTTGTCCAGCATTGTAATTTTTTTTGTATTTTTTAAAATTCTATTTATCACCGTAAGCTACTATCTATTTTACTGAACAATGTCAGGTGTTCATTTTATATAGTAGAATACCGAATAAACCTTAAGTGCCCATCTACTTAAGTATAAATTTTTAATGATATATGAAAATATAATACACACAAACTACAGCTGGCTTTCAGCCGATATTTATAACAATGTATTCGCTACCCAGGCGACGGGATTTGATGAGTTACAACAGGGATTCACTGACTCGATACGCAAAAATGCCGCGCATAGAACAGTTGATCTCTAGAATTGCAGCATGAAGTGGCCGAGGTTGCGGCGATGACTCAGTTTGCGCCGACTGTCTATGTAAACGATGACGGAGACGCGAACGCCGTTTCCTTTCATTCTTCACCGGGAACTGCGCTCCAGGGAAGAGCGACTGCGCTTCTTACGCAATGCAGGAAAATTCCAGATCGCTGGGCTGCTTACTGGCCACTTAACATCCAACAGGATATCCAGTACTTCTAGTTACTGGAAGTTACCTCCGGGGGTCTGTGATCTTGGTGGGACGACTGCGTGGCTGTATGTCCGATTCTTTCCAACAGCCTTCTGTCCAATTCTACCCCGTAACATCTAAAAAAGCATAGAAAAAGCTCAGCAAACAGCAGATGCTGGTAGGCCTATATGATGCGGCTTTGAAAAATGATGAAAGTAAACAGTTTGCTGCACTAGTCATTTTATTATTAAAATAACAGCACTGGCCACTAATACAAGACTAAAACTACCCAAAAGCGAAGGTTTGGGTTCAGGATTGGTAGGGACCCCCAATTCCCCCAGACCCCTTGCATATATACCACGATACAGGTAGTGACATGACCCTATTGTCCAAACATAAATCTATGCCCCTGCTACTAACTTGTACTAACAACATCAACAATAAAGTAATAATAATAATAATAACAATAACAATAACAACAACAACAATAATAATAATAATAATAATAATAATAATAATAATAATAATAATATTGGGAAAGTACATCAGTTTAACCCGTCATCAATGTATCCCGTAGACAGATAATCCAAACGGGTCAAACCAAGGAAGAACCCACCATGAAGGGGGACTCACCTCTCAGGGTCTCCATCTCTCAGCATCTCCTCCCTGAACGTCCAGTCAACCCCCCCATGCTGAAAGCGAGAAATCCAGAATGTTAGCACTGGGCCAAGGGCCTCTTCATCACGCCAGTGCTGCCCTAAAGCTGACATTATCTCGGACTATTACTGCCGGATGTCGGATTTTGATAAATGCTCGTACGGGGACCCTGTGAAAGACCACGTTGACTGGAAGTGGGATCGCTGAGAGAAGCAGGCAGCACACACGTCAGCAGAGGACCGACAAGGCAGCTGCTCAGAGTTTGACTCAGAGCTTAGATGTGGGTTCTGGGTGACCTGTGCTGTTCCTGCCTGACCCAGTGCACTTCCCCAAGGCACGGCAGCCATCAAAGGCCTAGAGTAACTGCCACGCTACGCATGTGTGACGATGACCGCGGGCAGACAGCCCCAGAGAGGCATCACCGACCTCCAGCGGCACCTTTGGCGTCCGCCGCCGAAAGCACAAACGGAAACCATGACTCATGTTTTCTTTTGCTCTCTCTTCTTATTTTCCACCACAAAAAGAGGTCCCCCTTTAGGTGGGAGGTAAACAGCACACCCACTCAAGTCTCCCCTAAGAAATACCCCAGCTCTCTCCACTGAACAAGAAATGGCTCATTTCTTTGCACCGGGGCTTCTTTTACGAAACGTGGCGCATTGTGTTTATCGCCCCTTATGGGAAACACCCACCCAGCCGAACGCGCATCGGCACAGACAGGCACCTGTAAACACGTGTCATGGCCGCATGTGTTGGCATACATAGATCCTGCTGCTCAACATGTAGAGTGTTGTGCTAATAATGTGGGCTGAAATCCCAGAGAGTACACATAAATTGTAACCCTTCCCTCTGTTGTAAGTTGCTTTGGGAAAAAAAGGGCTCAGGTAAATGTAAATGTTAATTAGTTTAAACATCTTACAAGCATATGTATATATATATACATATATATACATATATGTATATATATATACATATATACACACACACACATACATATATATATATATATGCACTCTAAGATAGCTATCTAGTATTTATTATTTTTGTTCATATTTCATTAATTTTTATTACTGTGGACCTCTCAAGAGCATTGGTAATTTAAAACTATGTATACTTTTTTTACTTTTCCCTCATTTGAAATAACCACCGAATAACAAAATTACTGATTTAATTACATTTTGAGGACGTAGAACTCGTTATAAACCTAGACATCACTGTTGATTCTAGGGCCAGGTAGTAAACCTGAATTGCTCAAGTCTAACAGCCAGCTGTACAAATTGTAAGTAGGGTGACCACCTAATCCATGTCAGAGGTGACACTATGAGCTATTCTAGGTTTTACAAGTTATTTTGAGACTGAAAGGCTCTTGTGTTTGGCTAATTAATGTTCTTCTACTCTTACTGGCTTTTTTCCCCCTTGATTTAAAATCTAATACAGCTGTTTCACATGAACTTATCTGACACAGGCATGAGTATAGGAGACTGACCAATCAGCACCCAGCAAGAAGTCAGTGATACAGTGAAATCCATGTCCTTTTAATTGAAATAGTAGTTTACGAACCATGTCCTAACCTAACTCATAGTGTCTCCCTTGGCATGGATTAGCGGTCACTCTATTCGTAAGATTGGGTACTGAGAAACTGTTTCGTTCGTATCATGTCAAGTGATTTGAATGAAAATAAAGCTGATTCTGAATGCTTATAAACATAAAACGATGCACACTTACCATCCCGTGCTCCATCGTGTTCTTCAAAAAAAAAAAAAAGACAATGTTGGTTCTGTACTCCAGTAAAGACGATCGTCTGCGTGTGTCTCTTTGCATGTGCTGCGTATTTAAATGAGCCACGACAAAAGGGAAACCCCAGTCTGCCGCCGGGGAAGACCCGCCCACGCAATCGTTCAACTGAAAAGACGACAAAAAAAGGAGGAGGAGGAGGATACCCTGTCAGGCCCGTGCGCTGGTGGAGCGGATGGGCACGTGTGGGCAGGCCCGGGGACGAGCAGGTTACAGCATGGGATGTCAGACTCCGTATGCCAGTAATACCGTGTCTTTACTGTAACGCCGGCGTCCTGCCGCTTAAAAGTCAACAACGTTTCGGTTTCCGAAACTAAGCTGTGCACAATTATAGCTTAATTACTAGTATAAATTTCGGTGTGTGTCACTGTTGTGTAAATCCGCGATAGACCATTCAATACAATAGTATTCCATAACACCGGAGGCGATTACTCGTGCTGATTTTATGTCATTACTCTAACCAAAGCTGTAAATGTCATACTTTTGTATGCAGACTATATAAAACGTTAATAATTGTCCTTCGTATCCTGAGTAATATCAGTCCTTGTTTTCTTTCTCGGGTCCTTGCTTGAAGCTGCCTGAGTCATTGCTGATACCTGTCACGAAATTGAAAGGGAGGGGGAAATTTCTGGAAGCGAGCCTGCCCCGCCAGCACAGTCATTCGGCGCGAAATGCCAGCCTCGCCCCATAACCGCGGCGCGGATCTTCTCCTGCTGCACACGCCGTAGGAGCATCGGTCAGGTTTTGCTCCATGAAGATCATCAAGAAGGGGGGGGGAGTGACCTTTATGTTCTTAAGCATGATGGGGGTGGGGAAATCATAATGGCATAGGTAATTCCCATTCACCTCGTGTTTAATGGTGTATGGGGGGGATTACGATTAATGTCAAATGAGATATGGTGAGGGAGCCTTTGGCTTAACGGGGTAGCATACCCAAAAGGTTTCTCACTCATAAACACGAGGGTAGGTCGGTACTGTTATAAAAACCTACGCAAAAATGGTTACGCAACGTTTAATGATATATTCGGAAGCGGGAATGCCTTTTGAAGCGTCATTAAAAATGCAATGATGACGAATAGCTAACAAACAATATATTTCAAACCAATAAAACTTTATTAACAAAAGCCTTTATTACAATTGTATTTTAATTCAAAAGGGTGAAGTAAACAGAAAAGTGGACGTGAGACACACACACCACTTCAGAGCATGGAGGAATCTCCATGTTCCCATAACTACAAGATGCAGAGCACAGTCAGCTCCTTTCCTTACTGCCGTCGTCAAAATCTTTCGCTCTCTGTTGCTTTAGGTTTCGCTTTTGTTTCTCGCCGTTTCACATAGTAGAGCCCAGCGTGTTGGTTACCTCTCCCGATATTCCCAGCAGATAAGGAGACCTCAGGCTCCACCGATCACCCACAGCTTCCTCTGCTGTCCAAAATCCCACAACGACCGCGGTCAAAAGATACACGTAAATCCATAAATGGCACCTCAGATACCGCCGTTTCCCCCGAACTAACATAAATAACCTGAACTGTTTTCGGTAATATATTTAGTCATGTTGTAGAACTCTTGGCAGTATAAATATTATCAGAAAAGAAAATAAACAGTTTCTTGCATTTGGAATAGAGCATGCTTGGATTAAGTACTGCCCTGTGGAAATCCATCCATCCATCCATGCATTTTTAGACCACTCATCCAGGTGAGGGTCACAGTTCCTGTGGGGATCTCTGTTCACAGTAATGTCCCTGCATTTTCCATAAGCAAATTACTTTTTTGAGCATCCTTGCGATTTGATTACTTATATACCAAGCTGCCCCCCCCACACACCTATTATATGCTCATGCAGGCCTTCCTATTCTGAACAGCCCGTCCCACAGTTTACTGTCAGTGGTTTCAGCAGAATGTGCTTGAAGGGTCACACCCTCTTCCTCAGTGTTAGTTCCTGTCATCCAAAGAGTGACTCAGACCACATGCAGCCCGCAAGCCGCCACAAAACAGCCTATTTACCGTGGGAATGTGACTGGGAGAAGCTGGGCTTAGGCCCCTGCTCAAGGGCCCGTCTGTGATTGGCTGCCGACCACAGGACTCCAACCGCCGCCTTCCACACGCAGGCACAGACTGCAAACCCACTGAGGATGACATAATAAGGTCAGATAACCTTTATTAATCCCACAGATGGAAAATTTGTAACAGCAGCAGAAAGAACAGAACAGTACATGAGGAGTTATAAAATAGCATATATGTGCATACACATATATCACGGTTTCCCCCCAGGTTTACAGCTTTGGGAGGGCAGACGGACACCGACAGGATTCATGGTTTTCATGTGTTTCTTTTAATGACAGCAGTAAAAGAAAAACAGATATTAGTCTGTTTTTCAGGTGACTGACGCAACATATTTTCCAATGCGCGCTCTCTGTCCGCTGCTGGCAGTGTGCTCACCTGTGTGTGCGCGCACATGTCTGTACGCGCGACATGGAGAGCGTTTGCCAGTCACCATCTGGATGATCCAGAGGAACCATGGGAGAAAGTTATGTAGTCTAAACTTCACTCGCCGTGTTTGGAGGGAAAAAGAAGGAAGAGTTGCATCCCAAGAACACCATCCCTACTGTGAAGCATGGGGGTGGAAACATCATGCTTTGGGGGTGCTTTTCTGTGAAGGGGACAGGGTGACTGCACTGTATTAAGGAGAGAATGGATGGGCCATGTATTGTGAGATTCTGAGCAACAACCTCCTTCCCTTAGTCAGAGCATTGAAGATGGGTCGTGGCTGGGTCTTCCAACTTGATAATGACCCGAAGCACACAGCCAGGATAACCAAGGAGTGGCTCCGTAAGAAGCATATCAAGGTTCTGGAGTGGCCTAGCCAGTCTCCAGACCTAAATCAAATAGGAAATCTTTGGAGGGAGCTGAAACTCTGTGTTGCTCAGCGACAGCCCCAAAACCTGACAGATCTAAAGGAGATCTGTGTGGAAGAGTGGGCCAAAATCCCTGTTGCAGTGTGTGCAAACCTGGTGAAGAACTACAGGAAATGTTTGACCGCTGAAATTGCAAACAAAGGGTTCTGTACCTAATATTAACACTGATTTTCTCAGGTGTTCAAATACTCAGGGGTGGACAATTCGGTCTCCCACGCACCCAGGACGACCGGTTTTTAACTGTGGGCGAACCACCGGACGACCCAAAAATATCAATGTTTAATTTTCTTCAAAATCAGAAATACAAAAATATAAAGCAACAACACACAGCAGCGCGTTCATGGAGGCAGCCATGTTTGTTCCGAGATGTGGGTAGCTCACAGTTTCTGTTTACATTTTGATAAGCTATGTCTATATTCTTTGTTTCTGTTTACAATTTAATGTAATGTCACAATTTCTGTTTACATTTTCAGGTTAAATAAAAACAGGAGCTTAGATCTCACTGCTTGTATTTGTATTTGAAAATATAATATGAAGCAATGTACAAAAATTGATGGGATGCAACGCGATGCATCAAGATATTGAATTGAATCGAATCGCTGACATAACCGTAATCGAATCGAATCATGAGACCAGTGAAGGTTCACACCTCTAGTACTTGTGTTTGTGGTCAACTGCACGATATTGTTTATTGTAGAGTCTAACAGCGCCTAGATGGAACGACCTGCATTATCTCTCCTACCCCCTTGATTGGATGAAGGCTCCCGTTTGCCATTCTTGACTGGCTCATTTCACTACTGTTCACCATCCAGCCTGACCAGGTCTGAGATCCAATCCCATAATTTTTCATAAAAGATTACCTTATAGAATCTATATACTTACATTTAATTACATTTGTTCCCTCCACTTGCTTCCTGCAGCTTCAGATTGAAAACACTGATGCTCGCCTACACAGCCAAAAATGGACCAGCATCCTCCTACCTAAAAGAACTTCTCACCCCGCACTGCACCACACTCTCCAATCCTCCAGCACCGCTCAACTACTCCCTCTCAAGGTGCAAAGAAGGCGTGCATCTAGACCCCTATTATTCAGTTTAGGTCCGAGCACTGCTGATTTTCCAGCCTTCCTTTACCTATAAGTCAGGGGTGAACAGTCTGACCAATCAGAATCAGTAATTGTTAAACTAACTACCTGGAAGAACTGAAAACAAGGCTTGGATTTGGAATGGGGGTCCTGATTTGAAGAGCCCTGCACTAGACTCTTTGTTTTGGCACCCATGTGGTGGAAAGAACTTCCCCTAGATGTCCAATTAGTTGAGTCATTGGGTGCCTTCAAAGGATGACTAAAAACCTACCTCTTTCAGAAGAACCTGGATTAGCACTTACAGGATTGCATTCTTATTTAAAGAAAAAAAAATACCAACAGTTTTTAGAATGATAGTATTCTTAGCTGAGTTATATTGAACCAGTATCAGAATGTATTCACTGATGAGACTTCTAAGCACTTACGTAAGTCAACCTGGCTAAGGGTGTCTGCCAAATGCTGTACATGTACTTTTCCCTACACAGATTCATTGTTTTCATTCTTCAGTGGGTGGGGGCACCAGAGAGTCCCTCGGTCACTTCTCATTCAGAACGTTTGAAGTTGGAAGCATAGAATTATCCAAAATATCTTGGTATGCATATTAAGACTTTGCGGACAATTTTATGCTTCCAAATTTGTTAGAACGGTTTGGGGAAGGCCCTTTTCTACTACAGCATTACTGTGCCCCAGTGCACAAAGCAAGGTCCATGAAGACATGGTTGGTGAGCTTGGTGTGGAAGAAATTGACTGGCTTGACCTCAACCCCAGCGAACAGCTTTGGAATGCTTTTACATATATTCATTTGTTTGTGTTTGTCCGAGTTGGCCTTATGTCTGTGCCACTCTAATATCGGGGATGACGGTCAGGGTGGTGTGCCTTATTACACCCCATTACCCTGTGCAGTGGTGTGATTTTTTTCATTTGGAGTGCACTGTACCTGTGTATCTTTTAGGAGAACTAGATCAAACGAACTGTGATCCCCAAAAAAGTCACTCCGCCCGCCACTACTATCAATCCCACGCCCTCCGTGCAGGTTCGCATCACCGCGAGCCGTTATGCAAAGTTATACACATGCAAGGCAGAAGTTAAACACGCTTTACCAGACCCGGTAAGACGGATGGCTACGCTTAAATTCAGAGTTAAAATGTGACCCTTAGCAAAATAATAATAATGATAATTTAATTGGTAGGTGGCACTTTAGCAAGACTGAATTCTAAATATAAACGAATGCATGTGGAAATACGAGATACGCTTTAAAATGAAACTGAAAGAAGTAAAAAAAAAACAGCAGCGTGCTTTTGTAGCTCGTGTAGGGGACATAAGATTAATTATGTAAATATAATAGTGGTTCCAGCTCCATAAATTGTGGAATCCTGAATTTAAGAAATCTGCGCCGAAACGTAGGGTATAATAGCGACTCAATGCAGATTACTCACGTTTCCGTAGCAGCGCGTGTAATCGCACGGCTCTGTCGACCATTAACCCTTACTAAAGGTAATGTAATGATCTTAAGGCATCCCGGGTTTAGCGCTGGTTATCAAACTTACAGAATGGTTGTTGAAACATCTGAGTTAAACACACCAATCTAGTCTAGTTAGGATTAATGCCGGCGTTTTGAATATACTAGGAAAGGTACCAGGGCAAACGCTCGCTATAGGCGGAAATGACCGAGGGCTGCCGAATGCAGGCAGGGCTGCTGCTCGTTGGTAAATGCTGGCGACGGGTGGCTGTGGCGGCGCTCAAAAATGAAAAGCAAAAAGAGAGGTTGTTTTCTTACCAACTGGGACACAAGGGGCAGGTGCTCATACATCCGCAGTGGCCCCAGCTGATGCTGAATGATTCAGTTTCGGGGGGGAGAAGATTAAGTATTGTGGGTATATTGCAAATGTAATTCCAGTTGAAATGCCTTGGGAAAACAGGCATTTCAGTCAAGATAGCATCATAAATAAATTCATTAGTATTGCGCTGCTTCCCTTGCCTTATGATACTCCCGAGTCCTTCATCGACTCCGTTTCCCACAGTCAGAGCAGTGGAAAGGAGCAAATCGAAAAGAAAAGCTGTTGAAATAGGCAATATTCTTGATATTTTTCTCCTTTATGCACTTAAGCTTTTATTTATAGTATTGGTATATGAGAATCGGACACTCATTATGGCGAAAGGTACCTGAAAAATGCCGTAAAGTTACAGGGACACTAACTAGACCCATCATTGCACCAAGGGAGTAATGTCATGTAATACATATAAATAAATGTGATAAATATATCTGTAACGTTTTGAAAATTCAACCGCAGAAGCGCCACAGCACTGACAATTCAGGCTGGTTCGCATTAAGTTTCAATGAATCACTGAGGTAGGAAAGAATTAAACAATGGTGGAATTCAATCAGGGTATTTAATGATTAACTGCAGAGGGTGTGTTAACATTCAGCAGATTAAACGTCGCTATGACGGAAAGAAATAGAGAAATAAAACAACTTTTATTGTTAGAGAGGAGCAATTAGAGCAGACGCAGGTAATATTATTTTCTGGTCTATAAATGGAGTGTTGCTCAGAAAATATTATCTGCATTCAGTACTCCGTGATCCTCAGGTGTTCTGCGACCATGGGCGTCGCCGCTATTAAATCTGAGGGGGACGTGTCCCCTTCACATTTCATTATTATTCGTTTGTTGGGGGGGGGGGGGGGGGGGGGGGGGGGGGGGGGGGGGGGGGGGGGGGGGGGGGGGGGGG
>JABFEA020000085.1:19619784-19633841 GCA_019775915.2 Cyphomyrus plagiostoma
CCGCTGCCAGCCACAGACTCACCCGCTTGGAATTCTTTTGTCCCGCTCCCACCCACAGACTCACCCGGTTGTAATTCTTTTGTCCCGCTCCCACCCACACCCTCACCCGCTTGTCATTCTTTTGTCCCGCTCCCACCCACACCCTCACACGCTTGTCATTTTTTTGTGATGTTTTTGTTTCCAACTAAAAATGGTCAGTTGGGGTATGATAGTTTTATGATTTCTTTATTGTACTTAATTTTGTTGTAGACTGCACAATTTGTGAAAGTTGTTACTGAATAAAAGGAAGAAGCAGACTTGTGTAAGTCATGTTGGCCATAGATTTCTTCCTGTAGCATAGCGGCACAGCTTTTGTGTGAGGAATATGACCATAATATTCTCCTATCCTTAGCCTACTCAAAACATTCCGCCACAACACTACAACAATTGATATGTATTAATGCTTAGTAGTTGATCAAAGAGTAAAAATTGGTATTGTTATTGGCAAAAACTCAAAATTTTTACAATAATAATAGATATTTTATTAATCCCCATGAGGAAATTGTCTTTACAACTCCTTCAAATTGCTCGTTGTAGAGTAAGCTGTCAATGCAGCGCAGCCACTTGTAGTGGCACCCAGGGAGCTGGGGGTTAAGGGCCTTGTGCAAGGACCCGCAGACATGCTGAGGCTGGCTTTGAACCAGTGACCTTGTGATTATAGCCACACGCTGCCCCCATAAAGGGTATTGATATATTGGTATCAATAAATTATATTGTGCCACCTCTAGGGCTGATCATTATTTTCTACAAGGAGAGGCAACATTTCTGAATTTACGCTTGCAAACTCATACTGTGAGGCCTTTGAAGCTTAACGATGTCTGCTCTCAAGTTGGGAACCCCACCCTCTTTCACAGTGCTACACACTGACCTTTCAACCAGAGCTGGATCACCGAAGAGTTCTGACTGCCGTGGACATTCTGAGCTTGGCAGAGGTACAGACCACTGTAGGCGGGTGTCACATTAAAGGTGAAGTCCTGCCCTAAGCCGAGAAGTTCAGCCCCGTCGCCCTGCTGGGAGAACCAGGCGTAGCTTTCCACAGGCGGGTTGCCGTCACTGGTGCAGACCAAAGTCACCAGGTCGCCTTCTGTCAGTGGGTCGGGCGCACTGATGGTGGCGTTCGTGTTTCTTGGGGAGTCTGTTCAGAGGTGATGGACATTGGTAAAAGGATGAGATTACGTGACTCCCAAGCTGATGTAATCACAGATAAAATCACACATTTTTCTGGTCCCCACAAAGATCTGTAAATGCAGTCTAAAAAGTTTTGTATTTTGTTTGGTTACTTATGGTTAAGGTTAGGGCTGGTTAGAGGTTAAGGGTGTCATGTTGGGATTAGAGTTTTCCCCACATAAACAAATGGTGAATCCCCACAAAGGTATAATTACAAACCTGTGTGTATGTCTGTGTGTGTCTGTATGTGTGCGTGCGTGGATGCGTGTGTGTCTGCGCCTGCGTACAGGGAAACTGAAACACTGGTCAAAACAGTGTTTGAGGACTCACACCTTTATATGCACGACCTGGTAACCTAGCTTCACCGATCGCACATTCCATCAGTAAGAGTAGAGTGCAAAAGCTGAATTAGCAGAGAAATAGCACAGCTGTACATAAAATGTGGCAATCCACACAATAATGATAACATATCAGAATTCAAAGGAGGACAAATTGTTGGTGCATGTCTTGCTGGAGCATCTGTGACCTGAGCAGTAAGTCTTACTGGCGTATCGCGAGCCACGGTATCCAGGATAATGTCGGCATACCATCATGAATGATGGACTATATCCAGCAGGAGTAAGAATGCAAGAATGTCGGGGTACTAAACCAGCTTGTATCTGAAAAGATAAAACCACAGCTGCCCAACTCACTGCAGAATTAAATACACACCTCCACTCTCCTGTTTCCACCAAAACTGTTTGTCGGAGCGCCACTGGGTCAATATTTGGTCGGGCTGCTATAGCCAAACATTTGGTCACTCATGCCAATATCGGTTTCAATGGTGTGCAAAACTTGTGAAACATATATTGTGCGCTGATGAGTCCACCTTCACTGTCTTTCTCACATCTTGGAGAGTTACGGTGTGGAGAAGCTCCAAAGAGGCTCACCACCCAGAGTGTTGTGTACCCAGCATGCAGCACAGAGCCAGATCAGTGACGGTTTGGACTGCAATATTGTTGCATTTTCTAGGCCCACTACTTGTTCTAGATTGACAAATCACTGCAAAGGATTACAAAACCATTCTGAAGGACCATGTTCACCCAGTGGTTCAAATTTTGTACCCTGAAGTTGGTGCCATTTATCAGGATGATAATGCATCAAAACACACAGCAAGATTGGTGACAGAGTGGTTTGATGAAAATGAAAGTGAAGTTGATCTCCCATGGCCCTGCATTCACCAGATCTGAATATTACTGAGCCACTTTAGGGTGTCTCGGAGGAACGAGTCAGGAAATGTTTTCTGCAAATCAGCAACATGTAGTGACCTGGCCGCTGTTGCCGGAGGAATGGCTTAAAATCCCTCTAAAAGGAGGCCCTACACCATCCATTTAACCCCAACTGGGGTCACAGAGCCCATCCTAGGAACAACAGGCAGTCACCAACACACTTGCAGGGCACACTTTCAGAGGAAACCAGAACCCTGGTGAAAACCCACAGGAACACAGGGAGAGCATGTGAACTCCACACAGAAAGGACCCGGGACTGAACCCAGCACTTTCTCACTATGAAGCAGCAGTGCTGACCTCTGCACCACTGTGCCACCCAACCCTACACCATACAAATTAATTATTGTGATCAAAAACCAGGTGTTTCAGTATCACTGTGCATTCCCTGTGTACATATATACATGCATCACACCTGCTCAGCACAGGACCAAAAGTGCAGAGAACCTTGGGCACACAGCTCCCATCAGTCCTGGACATCTTCATCTAGCGAGCGGCACCATGAGAGACTCCAGCCATCCAACACTGCCACTCTTCTCCCTCCTCCCACTGCAAACTCCTATAGTCTATCCACACTCACAATTCCAGATTCAGAGACAGTTTCTTCCTCAGTGCAAGACCAGAAACAGCTATAGTCACTCACTCAGAGTGACCTGATCAATGGGAGCTAGTTGGTGTCCTCTACCAAGTCAGTCATTGGTATCATCACGACAATTGTGCTGATGCAGTTTACTGATCTGATTTACAGCTATTTCCTATTTTTCTTATTTTCCAGCTATTGGAGTGAAGTTAAGATTATTGGTCCCATTTGCGGGATGCAATCTCCCTCGTGGCATGTACGGTGCATGTGTTGGAAGAGATTCTCTCTTTAATATCATTGTATCAGTATGTCTGTTCAGAGGGAAGTACAAACTCCTTAGGTACATCCTGGACTGGATGCCAGTCCATCACAGGGTACATAGAGCAGTGTGGGGCACAGCCAAACAAATTTTGATTTTGGTTAAATAATTTGTAAAAAATATTTGTTAGATTAACTGTATTTTTATAAAAGCAACATACACATTTCTACTACAAATAAACAATTTAGGTTTGTTTCTAGAAACTAGCATTCTTGTACAATTGCACCAAAAAGTGACAGACACAGCTAAGTAAAAACAAGTGATGAAGAAAATTACTTTTCCTACTCTGTATCCTTTATCTGTATCTTCGAGTTTTTTCTGTATCTTCACGAAAACTCGAGCAATACAAATACCCGTTAACCGTCTGCAAGAGATGTGGTTAACTGACCGGAAGGACGCCATGCAGCACAGGGTACAGCATGGCGTCCTTCCGGTCAGTTAACCACATCTGGTCAATGTGACATTTAACCCCGCGTTAGGCTGTGCCACGCGCTCCCCTACACGACTGGACACACACACGGGCATCTTAAAGACGGCAGTTCATCGAACTGCATGTCAGCAGAAAGCATCAGCGAATTGACCAGACTCTTACAGAAAACCGTGAGACGGGGGCTCCACGTGGTGGCGCTGTGGCTGCCGTTCATCTGCCGGGCATACGCGGCGGTACACGAGATGGTCAGCCCATGATGGAGATTCGACGCCCTAAATTCCAGCGATGAGGTCGCAGTCAAGGTGCCGTCCTCGTTCGTCACCAGCGCTTCGCGGGCGTCTCCCAGAAGCGGCGTCCATATTAAATCAGGAGGCAGGCGGGGACAAGGGGCCGGAGCTGTACAGGACAGATTGAGAAGGGCGCCCTCCATCACGGCCGCCGTCGAAACCGGGGACAGCCGTGGTTTGGGTGGAGTGTCTGTGGGACAGGAACTCGTGTTGATACTTCAGAGAGACGCCATTCAAGCAGACGTGCGCCGAAACATGTAAAGGCACTAAAGCTGCACCGGATCAAAGTGATGTTAGGCTACATAAATAATTGACATATTATCCATCCATCCATCCATTTTCTAAACCGCTTATCCTACTGGGTCGTGGAGGGGTCCGGAGCCTATCCTGGAAGCAAGGGGCACAAGGCAGGGAACAACCCTGGATGGAGGGCCAGCCCATCACAGGGCACACTCACACACCAGTCACTCACACATGCACACCTACGGGCAATTTGGCAACTCCAATCAGATTCAGTGTGAGGCAACAGTGCTAACCACTGCACCACCATGTCACCCTTGACATATTATTTTAGATAAAATATATTTATTCAACATTTTGTTGCTGGGAAATACGCGCAAAACAGTAGGCTAAAATAACTGCGAACCTTTCAAATAAAGATGTTGGTAAATACAATTACATTTTTCCCTCAGTAAAATTAGGCAATGGGAAAGAAAGTTTTAGATTTGCGTCCAGGCAGTACAAAAAATTGATGCGGCTTTTTTCATTAATCATTATTCATTATTTTATAGTTTTCATAATTTCACTTAGAATTTAAATATTACCTCCAGTTTTGCCCCCTTGTGTACTGGTATCATAAAATCTTATGTAAAATAGAAAAAAAAGAACTATGAATCACAGATATTCAATTTAAGTATTATTTATTTGGTCTCTTGAATAAACATTGGCACTTAAGCTCTCTTCCTAATGATGCCGTGTATTGGCGACAACATCGCAGCGCAGGCAGCAGGGCGTGATCGTTTTGGTCAGGGCGCCCGCTTCTCAGAGCAAGACTAAATCAGCGACAGAGTGAGTAGACATGCCGTGAAAAGGCTCATACAGTGTCATTTTTAATGGGAAAGACATTCTGTAAATAGAAAAAGAGTTTTTATTTTCTAAATAGAATGTAATATATTTGCTTCTACACAGTGTTTGAACAACTGTTCTCTATTCTTTTGGACGTACAGCTACAGATCATAGGTTAGATTAAATGTGAAACAAGTTTTGAAATAATTTATGTTCTTATTATTTCACATTCAACTTTTCATATCTACAGTATATCTAAGCAGAGGGGTTTGCTGCTTTTGTGTATTTTTGTGTGTCAAAAAGTAGTTGAAATGTCCCACACACACACACACACTGTAGTTTATTTTTTATTTAATGGGGACATTCCCGAAGACTAAGTGATTTAGTATGATGCTGATGATAAGGCTGTAAAAGTGTACAGTGATTTTGGTGGAACTACACTCAACAGAAGCAAAGTTATAGAATTTTATTGTCAATAAAAATTCTTTAAAATACACTAAGCCACATTCGCCCTAACTAAGTGGTGTAGTAAGACCATGATAACACCCTAGATATGTACAAGGATTTTGGTAGAACTACAGTTTATAGTAAGAAAGTTATTAAATGTCATTCCTAATAAAAAAACATTAAAAACAGACTAAGGTAAATTTCACCAAACTAAGGAGTGTAGTATAACCATACTGAGACTGTAGAGGTCTGTAGTGGTTTTGGTGACACTACACTTAACTGTCACAAAGTTATTGAAAGTTATTCATAATGAAAAATAAAAATCATTAAAAACAGACATTTCCCCAAACTAAGTGTTGTAGTATGACCACAATGAGACTGTAGATGTGCGTAGTGATTTTGGTGGAACTACAGTGTACAGTAGGAAAGTTATTGAATTTTATTTGCAATAAAAATTCTTTGAAAACAGACACAGGTACATTTGCCCAAACTAAGTGTTGTATTACGGCCACAATGAGACTGTAGAGGTGTGTAGTGATTTTGGTGGTAGTACAATTGATAAGAGGAAAGTTATTGAATATTATTTCTAATAAAAATAATCTTTTAAAATAGACTAAGTTATATTTCACCAAACTAAGGGGTGTAGTATGACCATAAGACCAGTCCAAAAGCCTTTGGTGATTTTGGTGACACTTTGGAAGTGAAGTTATTGACGTTTTCGTTTTGCACTTTGCAGACGGTCCCTAAGCTCTCCTCTGACAGCGGACTGCTCATAGGGAGCAATGTTATCCGTATTTCTTTAAATACACATTGTTTGGACGAAAATCCGGTTGTAGCTCATTGTTTACCTTACTGCTGTTAAATTGACCCGTATACTGTGTTGTAAGAACATTTTGTTTGAGATTTATTGAGCCGCAAAGTTCGAATCTGCCAATATCTTTCCAACTTTACTCGAGTCAACTACAGTACTATTCCGATAATTATATTACTTACATTTCGTGAGGAAAATAAATAATAAAACGCATAGTGGGGTTAAAGCAGTCTTACGTTTTTAGCCCACCGGGTCTCTTTCTATCTTTCTATCTTCTATTGCTCAAGAAACTTCCAGTGATTGGCAATGGCACGCGCTTAGCTGCGACAATTCCGCAACCACGGGCTGCGCTCACTCAGCTTTAAACAGCAAGCGGTCAACCTCACGCGCGTTTCTACATGCAGAGCAATAATTGTGGTCCATTGTGTGTGCGCGCGTGATAGAACTCGCTGGTTAACATTCCAAAACATTGTGGTAAAATTTTACTAAAATTGTTCTGCTTCCGACCGGCTCAGTCTTAAGCTTGTCATATTATTTTGTTTTTGAACGGCCCACTGGGAATTGCCACCCGGAGCCTGTGAATATCCCACGTTTTTCACACTTTATTAGTCGCCTACTTTCTACCTCTCTGGCTATCTGCACATCCATCCCCGATGCACCACCTATTTATATTAAGGTGTTCTTATGTTCAGCTGTCTCTTACCTGTAATTTGTATCAATGTTTCAGTTGGGAAAGTCATCAGAAATCCACTTTCAATTCTGAAGTAATACTTGTCGGTGTAATTCTGGTGGAGTCCGTCGAGGATGGTGGTACAGTTCTTCTGCAATAGGTCTCCGATAATCTTGCCGTGAAGCAAGTTGCGGCTGCGGGAGGAATTGAACACATCGACGCTGCCTGTGAACCACGGTGAGCCTTTCCTCCACACCGCGCTTGCCGGTTTCCTCAGCTGCACAAGGAAATTATCAGGCAAATCAAAAACGCAAGGGATGAGCAGGCAGGAATCCTCCAGGGCATCCAAGTGAGGGGGCACCCAAAGAGACCACTCAGCGCCCCGAACACCTGAAACCGGGGCAAAGGTTGTAATCAGTGCAACTATTACCATGCGTTTAATGCAACTGTTAATATGCACTCAAACGAAACTCTTAAAAAAAGACCCCGCGTCTTAAAAGAGGAAGAAGGGCAAGATCTACAGGAACATGAAAATGAAATCTCATTCAACAGCAGATGGAACGCAATTGTTGTATAAATATTATTATTGTTGTTATTACTATTATTGATGTAATTATTATCATTGCTATACTTATACTTTAATACTTACTTTTAGCACATAAATAATAAATTCAAAATGTTGTCTCACTAAACCAGTGCAAATACCGAAAATCATAATTTAATTTGATGCAGATTAACGAAATATGACCTACCGGAAAGCAAAAAGCAGAGAAGTAGAAGTCGAAGATTTCCCCCCATGTTTTAATATGTATGACGATCAGCGTTTAGCTTCTCCGTGCGTTAAAAAGGGGGACAATAATCTCCACGTTAATTTCGCAGGAATGAACTGGGTGGGGCACACGATTTAGATTCTTAATTTTCTGCAATATCTCGGGACTTGACAGCATGAACACTTATCAATACACTAAACTTAATTTATTATTGTGTGTTCTCTTATTATTATTATTATTATTAAGCTTCTTACCTGAAAACATCCTTCATAAAAGGTGAATAATAGGCATAAATGTAATACGTGTCTTCCTTACAGTTGTCCACCGCTGACTCGATGACAAGTAAGCTTTTTTTAAAGACACCGATCTGACAGGAAGTTGCAGCTCTGCATTCATTAATTGAAGTGTCCCTGACTATTTTAAGAATAGTTTCAAGAGGAAGCATAGCACCGTGCACGACATAAATTCGTGTACATATTAAATAACTAGTAGTAGAACTTTTCGAGTTTATTGTCATCCGATTGCCCAATGAAACTCGAGACCACTTTATTGTATTAGAGTGCACCGTATAATACTAATAGAATAACGAGTTTATGTGGTTGCAATAATATGAACCGCATTTTCCGGTGGCCCTGATTGTCACACACAACGACCAATAGAATCGAGGGCGGGTGTTTAAATGCAAAACGTCTGACCAATAAGAATAGGTTTCAGACATGTGGGCAGCCAACGTGACAACACATGCGAGTAAACGCTGCGGAGTGTAACTGTTCATGCTATGTACTACAAATATTTTGTTAAATATTTAAACATGACTTTACCTGTTTATGTTTCTGTATGTGCTAAAGTGTATTTGCCATCGTTTCTGTATACGTTTTATTTTAAAAGGTAAGTATATAGCGGGCTAGTCAAGGATAAATATGAACAAGGTAGTGTTGTTTTTGCATGTCGGTATCAGGATAGGGATGAATACAAAATGTACGTATTGTTGCTTTTGATTTTACACAATAAAGGCGACTAAATGAAACTTCATAGTATTTACGTACGGCATGCAGCTTGTTATCCGCCCGTGTTATTTTCAAGACACAGTGCTGTAAGTAGCCGTAGCATTAGCATTAATGTGAAATTATTATTGAGGATTGGTATATGTAGTATTATACAGCACATTCGTTAGTCTTTTTCTGATGTAATGAATGTGTTAAGCTTAATTGACTAGTTAAACGTATTTAATCTTTTAGAATAGTTTAATGGTTTGTCAGGAGTATCCAGTTATATTAGTTATATTTCTGAAGCATTTTCTAGGCAGTATTTGTAAGTTGTGTTTGTCTTATATTAACATTTAACTCCCTGTTCCCTACAGGGCAATCAAAGTTGGGTTCACCCGTCCTTCAGTCCAGCTAGGGGGAGCTACTTGTGTTATGAACCAGCTGGCACCTCACTGTCTTTGAACACATATTAGCAGATATATGGTCCAGCATTTTCATTGTATGTACAAGATTTCTTAACCCTATATGCTTTTCAAGGTGGCTGCACTCCAGCACGCACTCCAGCACGTCAGCTCATTTGGTAATATCAGGTGTCATCAGTTCAACTTTGGCCCCCAAGCAAACTTTTCCCGTGCTTTGCAATTCTCTTCAAGAAAAGACTGACAAATCTGTTCAGTTTCCATTTCAGTCCTGAACTCCTGACCGCGTCATACCCTGTATATTTTTCCTGTTCCCTGTTGTGTTTTTACAGTATTCACATGTATATTCAGGTGTTCCCATGAAATACTTGTTTAATAATATAGATACTACATTATGCTTAATAATAATTGTGTATTAGTATATGATGGCTAAAAAATAAGTATGTTTGTTTAATCACCTAAGTCGAGCATATAAGTAAAACCATGCTTCTTAATTGAATGTTGTGCTAACAGTTTAAAGAGCCAATCCCCTTGACAAACTCTAGGTGGCCTTCTCATATGTAAAGGTCATGCCCCGGTCAAAAGAGACCCCCGAGGATGTCAGAATGAGTGTTGTAAATGCTCACCAGTCTGGAGAGGGTTATAAAACCATCGCCAAACGTTTCGGGATTCATCGGTCCACCGTACGACAAATAGTCTACAAGTGGAAAAAATTCAAGACAACAGAGACTCTACCTAGATCTGGACGTCCGACAAAGTTATCCCAGAGAGCAATAAGGAAGATCATCCAGCATGTGCAAAAGAACCCCAAGACCACATCCAAAGATCTGCAGGCCTCACTTGCTGCAGCTGATGTCTACGTTCATGATTCGACTATACGACGCAGGCTGAATAGCAGAGACGTACACCAAAGGCTATCCAACAGGAAACCTTCCCTCTCAAAGAAGAATACTGACATCAAGTTAGGAAAAACTTGCCAGCATGACCTCAGCACATGGGACAAGCAGGTAAAAGCTGGAAAAACCTTCCAAGAGTGCAGCGTGCAAAACACCTGTGATGAAGACCAAGAGAAACTTGCAAAACCAGGTCCTAACTCAAAAACGTAGAAGCCACAGGTGGAGTTATATAACAAGATATGAAATTAATGCCATTGTACACCAGTCACTGAGGGATGCATTGTATGACCCCTAAAGATACAAGTTGTCACGGGTCATAAGTGTTTTGGATGTGTCTACAAGACATTCTTCTGCCACAAGCTCCATTCTCCAGCCTGCCTCCCGGTTTTCAGCCACGCCCCTTCCAACCTCTGACCCTGGCCCTGTGTTCCAGTCGACGAGGAAAAAGCCTGTTGGTCACATCTGGCTCAAGCTCTTGCTTTTTATTTCCTGTTTGATTGCTTGTGATTTCTGCTTTGTCTTGCTGTGTATGACTGTTTTTGTTTCTGGATTCTGACTTTCTCTTCACCCCGTTCTGATACTGTCGCTTTGGTTATTTGTTGTTCTGGTTTTGAACTCTCACCCAGCTCCTGATTATTCTCTTTGCCTTCTCCCTTTGGCACCGTTGCTTGTGTTTTGTGTGCTTGCTGTGTGTGTTCGTACCAGGTGTGTGTAAGGAGTGACTGCCTTTTTGTTTTGCGAGTTGTGACGATTCATTGTTGGTTTGGTTAGGGAGCTAGGTGTAGTATTGTTGTTTTGTTTACACTTCCTCTCACGCAAGATTAGTTTAGATTGGGTTTGTTAGGTAGCGGTGTTTTATTTGTTGTTTTGGCCTTGTCACTCCCGAAGTCTGTTACACCTGGTGTTTGTGAAAGTGTTTGTGAAAAATGTAAAAAAACATTTAAAAATCCCTCTTGTTTCCCATGTTCCCTCTCCTTTATCCCCCGCTTGTCTTGTCTTCCCCTCACCCTCTCCCTTACCTTTCTGGCGATCCCCAACCCTAGTACTTAACTTTGTTCCAAGTGTGTTATTAGTAAATAAAACAATTTAAGTGAAATTGCTGGTTGAGTAATTCTTTTTCTGTTGGGATGGTGGCAGTTGCATATTTCACTTAGAAAATGTGTGTGTGTGTGTGCATGCACATGCACTATTTCAGTGAGAGTAATATCGGTTTAAAAATCATCGTAATTATGGTAAATAAAAACACCCTTTACCCTCACAGTTTTGAGTGGGAAATTTTGAAATAATTTTGACACTGCTAAGTAGGGATGACCTATTTTATTGAAAATAGGATTTTGCCAAGAAACTAGTGAGAAAAACATTTGCGCCTGTCATTTTTTTCATTTTGCTCCAAGCAAAAGTATTTGAGTATGACATACTCGTAATCCCAACTTCACAAGTTGGAAGGAGGACAGTACAAGGGCAGCATTAGAGTCCAGTTAGTTTTAATGGTTGAGGAGTATGATTGCACCAATTAAGGGTTTAAGTCAGTTGACTGAAGATACATATTTACTGTACTGTTGGAGAAATTACCTATTAAAATAGTAGTGTCCCTAAGTGAGGACTTCAAAGACCTTTGCTATGAGGATTCTTTCCCTGCTGCAGAAAAATATTCAAAATGGTGAGGGTTCCCCACTGTAAAATATGCAAAATGCTGAAAATCAACCCCCTCCCCCATTTTACCTGTTCAGGATCTCCTGTAAAGTGCTGGGCCCCCTAATTCTGCCAGGGGATCCATGACCCTACTGTGCCCCTGAGTGGTATAGCTTCAAATGGGGTGTGGTCTGTTTACAATTTTATGGGAAGTAGTGCATATCCACATAATTACTTATTTTTAGGATTATGAAACATCTTTAGATTTCTCTTTTTACAGAAGGAGATGCATGCAATGGGTGCTGCAATTAGAAGAAAATGCATTTCTAATGAGCTAGTAAAAGGAGGTGAGTAGAAACCAATACCTACTCAGCCCCACTGGGAGGGAAAAAAATGCATTTGAAGTTGTTAGTGCACTGTGTGGTTACGCTCCCTTAGCTGATATAAAGGAAGTTGAAGTAAGTGCTAGTCTCCACATTCTATATCTCATGGCTACAAAACAGGCTTCCTGCTCAATTGTGGTGAAGGCCCTTCCTTTATGTCAAACGTACTTTTGATATCTCTGTGCAGCAGTCATATTTTTGTACCTAGAAAGCGGAAGAGATACTGCAATATTTCCACCACTGTGGACATACTGCTGTTTCAGTGGCGCAAGGGAGAAAATAATGCAACAAGAATGCTTTATTAAGTGTATCAAATTTTTCTTTCAAACACTTTGAAATCTAAAATGGGTGAATTTTGTGCCATCACTCGCTTTCTGGCTAAAAATAGCATAAGCCAGATGACAAAATTGTATAATTAGGATTATAGTGCACAGCAATTCCATCTGCGTTGGGTCTCCAAATACCTTAATCATAGCTTAAATCATGTCACACAACCATCACAAGGAAGCCAACAGTGATTTTTTATAAACAAGAAGCAGGTCTGAGAGTTGGAGCCCCCAAACCGTGAAAATTATGCTTCCTGTTTCACCAGACTCTCACATGTTGAGTAGTTTATTTGTATAGCCAGGCAGCACAAAGTGTTTCACATCACAACAGGCAGAGCCAATAGAATTTCACTTTAGCTTTATAAAATACTTCTTCCTATTCTTCAGTCATTCTTATACTGCACTGTTGTCTGTTATTTCATGGCTGTTTGCTCTACTGTCCACTTTTTATCTGTCCTCTCCTCTTAACCGTTGCATAAGAATATCACTGTCTTCCTCAGAACATACATGGCAATAAAACTCTTTACCCTCACTAGTTCATTGTCTGCTACTAACCATTAAAGTTTTTTTGATTGTCACAACTGGATGCTGTTGCTTTTTATGTATTATACATGCAGCCTAGAAAGCTTCTCAAAACCAGCCGCCCGAGAGTCGAAGCAAGAACAGGAAAATCTCTATTATCTGTGCAAACGGTAGGTAAATACGTCGAGTTTCTTTCTTTAAAAACTAAAAAACGTTGTTTGTCTTAACAAAGGTAGCGGAAGCACAAATTTCTTCTTTGTGTTTGTACAGCTTGTAAATCGTAATTCAATGTTTTGCTCACTCCGAGCTCCCTGCTAGACAGTTATATTTACCTCATCACTTGTAATGTTAGTAAAATCAGGTGTATTTTCTTTTTTAAGACAACAGGGGGCATTCTCGTTCAGCTAATATTTAAAACACCAGCTTGTTTGTTCTCCGCTTTAAGCCAGCTCCGCTAGGGGTGCTGTTTGCTTGATGATCGCTGTAGCACATAATGCATCAGAGTGTGGAGAATAAAACATCCGGTTATCCACATCCGACTAGACTTTCCCTTGTGCAAAATTGTGTTGAGATTAGGGTTTAATTACGTGTGCTGTTAGGGGATGCCATAGTAACTGGTACACACAAAAAAGACTGAGCAAGAATGTCACAACTGTGAACCTCTAGCCACTGTTGTGGGTGTCCGGTGTTCTGACTATCAAGACGTGTTATCGAGCCGTTCTGCGCTTGTGCAGTTCCACCATCTTGGGTTATTTTTTAGGCGTTAGGGCAGGGGTGACCAACTCCAGTTCTGGAGGCCCGGAGCCCTGTGTAGCTTAGTTCTTTCCCTGTTCCATCATAAATGATTCAGCTCAAGAGCTGTGTGGTAATTAGTACAAGGAGTTGAATCAGGTGTGTTAAATGAGGGGAAACTGAGGGAATAATTCTATAAGGCTCTAACTAAATCGAAACAAGAATGTACGGGCACCGGCAGGGGTGGGTGATCCAATCAAGACCGATAGAGGGAGCAGACAGACAACGTAAGCAGCCCTTACTTATCTTTA
>JABFEA020000085.1:19635705-19650517 GCA_019775915.2 Cyphomyrus plagiostoma
CTTACAGCTCACAATGCATGTCAGAGCAAATGAGAATCATGAGATCAAAGGAACTGCCTGAAGAGCTCAGAGACAGAGTTGTGGCAAGGTACAGATCTGGCCAAGGTTACAAAAAAAAATTCTGCTGCACTTAAGGTTCCAAGAGCACAGTGGCCTCCATAATCCTTAAATGGAACATGTTTGGGACGACCAGAACCCTTCCTAGAGCTGGAACGCTAACTACTGCACCACCATGCCGCCCCAGAATTCCACAGCTATAAATTGTAATCATTAGAGTTGTTTCTGTTCACGCCCACAATGGGGTGTGATAAGTGTGCCACTGTGATATATAACCATAGATAAAGATGAAACCCACCTTTGTTCCCCTTCATCCTTCCCAACCTAAGGAGTGCCAATTGGTTTAAAAGTTGGGCCCAAGTGCGATAACACAGGATGGAATGTTCTGCAAAGACAATAGTATCTCTGAAATATGCAGTAACCCAAGTCCTCCTGAAGGTCCTACAATTGCTTCCAATAATCTGTGCCCACTGCCTCAATACTTGTTAGTGTGTGTGTGTGTTTCCAGTGTTACAACTTGCATTGTTTTGTATGCTGTATGCCTGCCTGAGAGGGCTTGGTTCTTTGTGTTGTCTGTTTTACCTTTGTTTGCTACTCAGGGAGTTAGGATGGGTGTTACTCTTTGTTAGCCTGTGTTTTGTTTATTTTGTCCTGGGTCACATCTAAAGTCTATCACCAGTGTACTGTATTTGCTATTTGTCCATTTGTTGTCTTTTCACCATATATTGTATATATTAAAAACCCCAAAATCCCATTTTGTCATCCATAATTTCTGTTTCTTACCCCCCTATTCCATTCTGTTACAGCCCAACCCTAGACTGGATCATAACACCTGTCTGAACAGTACAGAGTGAAAGACTGTATATACAGCTGAATTACTGTTGTTTCTTAGTTCAAATAGAAAATAAAAACATTCGCTACATATATTGTCAGAAACCTCAGCCGCAGTCGCAGGTCTTGGGTCCTAAAGGATGATGACCCAAAACATACAGCTTAAGGCACTCAAGAATGGGAGAGAAAAAACACTGGACTGTTCTTAAATGACCCTCCATGAGCCCAGATCTTAATCCTATTAAACATCTATGGAAAGATCTAAAAACTGCAGTGTGGAGACACCACCCTTCAAACCTGAGAGCTTGATTAGTTTGCTCAGGAAGAGTGGGCCAGACTACCTGTTGGAAAATGCAGACGTCTCATTGTGAAGTACAGAGATTACATGATGGCAGTGATTGAATAGGTACCATCTTTTTTTCTGTGCCATTTTCATTTGTTTCATTATATAAAGTATTATAACTGAATTGAAAATCAAAAGTAAAGTCTGATTTGTGTAAATATGGAATAAACAATAAGGGATCCCATTAAACTTTTGTCAGTTTTGAGTTATTTTGAAGATAGTTGTGTTTTTTTTGTGGAAGAGGGGTAAGGAGCATGCACTGATTACAGGTGTTGCCACAACCACCACATGACAAACCACCTCAGGGATGAGAACCTAAGTGCTGCTATGTGGCCTCAGCACCACACTAGAACACATGGACCAGTGCGTGTCTGGTGGCTGGAGTGCTAATCCTCCCACCAGCAACCAAGTCTTTTCCCAGTAAGTTGAAGGACCTCCTTTCAGGGCTGGATATAGGTTAACATCATATCCAGGATGACACAATTGCAGGTTAAGGGCCTTGCTCATGGGCCCACTGGAGTAGGATCACTCTGGGCACTTAAGGAATTTGAACATCCTTCCAGTTGCTGGCACAGACCCCTAGCCTCAGAGCCACCACTCCATCCTTTGTGGAAGGGCATGAACAAATTTGTCCAGGTCAGTATGTATAATACACATCTTTTATAATTATGGAAAAAAAAATACAAACACTTAATCGTAGTAGATTTATTATTTAAAAAGTACACATAATATAGACAGTTCTTTATATATAATGTCCTTCCCTTGCAAAAAACCACTTGAGGACCAGTGGACAAGTGACAAGATCAGTGAAACCACACCACAGTGTTTCCTAACCACGTTAAAGTGCCTATGAGAAAAAAAAAGTGTCTCCTTGACTCTTCCCATGGTTGTGCATGATGCTTAGATTTCCATGGTCCTGTTCATTATTCAAAGGGCTTCGTTTAGCAAAAGGAAGTTGAAACAGTTACACATTACAAGTTATTTATATATAGTTACATACATATTACCTAGGGTGTTGATTAAAATGGCATAAATTACAAGCGTGACACTGTAACTACTCTGAAATGACAACCCATACTGATAAAAATCCATCCCTTAACCACTTATCCTGGTCCAGATTGTGTACTTGAAATAATCCTCTATTTAAATTATGAATGAATAGGCGCTTCCCTGCCCAAGTTCAGGAACTTAGCTCCTGGTCCCGAGATGCTGGGCCATCTCGAAAGTCAACATGTTACTTGTTTCTTTGTCTCGAAAGTCAACTTTTGCATGTTACTTTCCCACCACATAAAAGGAACTGTGACTTTCATGCTAAATAGGCAAGAAAGATGCAAAAAAAAAAAAAAACTTGGATAAATTTTGGACTTTATTTCATATGACACAACATCACCATGCCAAAGTATGGAATGGTGAACGTGTCATCTTGCTAAGTATTGGGGTAGTCGATGGGGCGGTACAGGACCTAGCCAGCAGATCAATCTTTAGTTTTCCACGACGTAACATTATTCCGCTAATAAGCGCTGGCAAGCTTCAAAGCTGGCATAGGATATATTAGACTGTTGGGTATATTAGTATGTCTGTTGCCCTATGCTGGAAAACTGAGATGCAAGCAAAAAAGAATTCATTAATTCATATAATGTAATTGAGATACAATAATAATTCCATCTGCTTATATCTCTTTTCCCCTCATAACTTCCAACTTATGCTGGAAAATGCCTATTCGTGACTTGCGTGCAATATTCAATGAAAAAATAATCGTGTGCAGGTTTTTCTTATTCTTTCACCACATTGCACTGCAAAATACCGTGCAAACAGCATGTACGACTTGCACACGACTATTAGCGACAAACGCTTGAATTGCAGTCCCTTCGGCAGGGCTTGGTTTGCCGGCCTGCCTGAAGGGGGCGTCGGTGGTGGCCATGGCTCTGTCCCCAGCATATCGGCAGCTTGGGCATAGCAGGGTCGCATTCCAGAGCCGCAAAACGGCAGCCCCCATGCCTGAGGTCTCAAGTAGTGCAGGAACCCACAGAACAAAAACCTCAATGTCCCTGCTGATTCCCTCTGGTGAGATAGACCTGCAGCACTTGTTCATTCCCTGTTCCACCTGGGCCTTCATCTCAGAGCCTAGCACAAAGTATCCTACATTTGGTACAACTATGCATGTAACAACCCTACTTTGTATTAGTGGTTTTACGTGAGCTTTTAATTGAAAAGCTAAATCTGGCCAGAGTAATCTTGATAATATGCTATGAAATAAACATACCACATTATAGATAAAGTATCATGCAAGTGCTCAGAGGTTGTTTAATTCACTAGTATGATGATTTCTCTAATGGGTCGAAACCTCGTTGCACAATTCATCCGCTAGGCTGTGGGTTTCTTTCTCCCAGCAGGCTTAGCATTCAGATTCTGCGTAGTTCTTCGATGTTCCTTCTACTGGTGATGCGTCCTTTGATGATGTCTTGCTGGTACTCGAACCCCTGTGGTCTCAAAAGGGCAACATTCCGTGCATTCGGCATGACATCAGATTGCGTACGCTTTGTCTTTTGTGGGGGGGGGGTGGGGTTCTTATGAGGTCTCAATGTGTAGCAATCCAACAATCCAGTTTAGAATAATAGAAAGTAGGATTTTTCTTGTGGCAGGGCCAGCAGCTGAGCTGGTACAGGCGTGTCAGGACCCCAGGCTTGATTTCTGTTAGAAATTGGGCAGACGCCATGAGACCCCCATTCCACTGCTGCCAGAAGTGTCTTCTCACTAGATTGACACCAGGTTGAGAGTGACTTCGCCAAGCGGAGATTGACTGGTTAGGTCTTGGATGATAGCCAGTGAGTTCTGGACAGACTGGGCCTGCTGGATGGTCTGCATGGCCCACGGCAGGGAGATCTGAGGAAGGAGGGAGTGATGAACTGGAGAGCAGCTACCACAGCTTCAAGTATTACAGCAGAGTCTGAAGAGATTGTGGAATATCTTATGAGTGTAAAATATCGATCGACAGCCAGGGAGAGCAGTGATAAGAAACTGGCAGAAGGATGAGGCTTCCAGAAATATTTTAAATAGTATATCTCATGTAGGTCTTTCTCTGCTTTGTATACATGGGAGAGATCAGGTGTACATGGGCCTTTACTGCCCCTACGTGTGGACTGCGGTATTACGCGGTATGCCTGTCATTTTCCTACTCGTACTGCTGCAAATAGGCAATTTTGGGAAAAATTACCATCTAAAAAACTGGGGCTAGAATTACTTTATTTTCAAGGGCTAGAATTGAAATGTTATTATACAACAGCAGAGGTAAAGGTAGCCACATACTTATTTTATGTTTTTCTCTCCTTGATTTCATATAGTAGAGACAAAAACTTGGCCTAGTTAGTCATGCTGGCATTTTTCTGAATGGAGAGTTGTTATACAGAAAAATAAAGAGTTCATTGTTTAATCAGAGGGTCATTTGTTTAAATTTTCTGTTTAACTACAAAAACACTGAAACCAATCTGTTACAATGGTCCAAAACGTGTGATACATCCCGAACCATGGGGAGACTGTACCGTTATCCCCCAGGAGAGACAGCCTGTCCCCAATTCCTTTCAGTAAATCTAAGCCATATCCCTGGCTAATAAACTCAGTAAGCCCTCGCAGACCTGGCTGGTTGGTATTTCGAAATTTTACAGGTATTTCCATCCAGTTTTGTAAGCCTGATAAGTCAAACCAGGATCAGATTTTAATCCATGGGCGTCTTGTGACGAGTGGCCGCAGTTTCTTGAAGAGACAAGGGTGCCTAGGTACCTGGACAGTGATGAGTTTGCTGGAGAGGTCATCCGTGTCAGAAAGCTCCTCCCCGAAACACAGGGTGACCCCACACCTCGGCGGTGCTCCTCCGCTCTGGCTGAACACCGCTAGCTCTGAGGAGGAACAAACACTATCTCAACGGCATCCTTACGTCACATTACCGCCACGGCTGGCGCCATATATCACGCAGGGATTCTCAGCCTGCGTATACACCGGTATATGTTGCTAGTGGCGCCGTGGCTAATGGGGTAGATGGCAGCTCTAGCAGCTCCTTGGCTAACGTTACGCACGGCAACGTTAGTAGCACTGTGGCCTAGTGTTGCAGATGGTACTGTTAGCAGTGCCGTGGCTAACATCATGTATGCCGTCGTTAGCTTCAATTTGGCTATCGCTATATAAAGCACTGCCGGCACCAGCCATGGTTAACGCCATATATGGAGTGGATAGCGGCGTCGTGCCACTTAGCTAGCAAAGGTAAGAATTACTAGCAGAAGGGTGATGATCGCGGACAGCTTGGTACTCACCCTGCTGAAAGGCCTGTCTGCTAAACAGCAGGACTGGGTGGTGTGTACACTCCAGCTTGTGCGGGCCTGACTCGGAAGTGTGCGGCCCGGTCCAAAACACCCGGGCCTGGCAGAAGCGCTGGGCATAGATGCCCAGCTTGGTGGAGGCCAGCATCACACCTTTCTCCATGTATGGCAGCAAGGAGGCGAAAGCCTGCTCCTTCCTGCCCGTGAACAGGGACGGTGGGGGCTTGGGCAGGGCGATGCGCTCGATGCCCACCAAACCCAGGGTGCCCGTGGTGCTGTGAGAAGAAGGGAAGTGGGCGATCCGCACATCATTCCCGAAGATCTCGCGCTTCAGAACCTCGTGGCCCAAGTAGTAAAGGGTGATGATGAGAGACGGCTGGCCTGGAGGGGAGAAGGGATGCTTATGGGCTGCGGCAACTAGGAGAAGCAAGCGGCAGCAGAAGTACGAATGAATCTGTGGCAGGAGAGAGAGTGTGGAGGGGGGGACGAGCCGAGATAAAGTGCAGGATGAAGGAAACACCAGGAGGCTCACGGTGACGACATGTTTGTTATTGTGCAGGTGGTCATTACCTCCAAGGGGAGGCGCCGTCTCAATCATCAAGTTCACCTGGAGCTCATTGACCACTACAGGAAAAAGAGAGTTTCTCTTAGCTGCGTGTTAATTGGTTGGTGCTAGTATATTAGGCTGCTTTTACAGGGAGCTGAGCAGGGTAGCATTTAGCATAGCTGGATACAGTGATCTGCATTAGCATTTATTAATCCATCAGTCCAGCTACTGCTCTTTTAACCTCCTTAGTGCTACATTTGCCCCAGGAAAAAAAAAAAAGTCCAATAATTTTATTACTTGTGACAGAAAAATGTTAATACCAAAACATCAGCATGAGTGCAGCAGGAACGCCAGTAAGACTGCTGTGCGCTGCTGTGCTGATACAGAATTCGGAATGTGTCCTTTGTGTTATGTTTCGAAACAGTCACCAACACACAAATACATAAAGACAGCTAAATGGCAGCAGAATCCTGCCCTGAGCGTTATTCAGACTTAACACTGCATACTCAGAGTTTGAGTCACTTTTGGGGTTAACACCAAGGAGGATAAAAGCATCAACAGGCTCAGTTCCACCAGAGTCGCAGTGAGCAGACTACTCTGCAAAAGCCCTGCAGGAGATGGTAAAGGAAAGGGAAAACTATCCAAGGACATGCAGCCCTCAAAAGCAAAAGGGATCCAGAAATATGAAAGGTTTGAGTTAGGAGATTGACCATAGCTGCAGCCGTTTATGAACTCGAAATACCTGTCCTTCCCTTTTTGTGCTAATCTAGTGTTTAATTTTCTGCCGTCTGCCAAACAAACTGTGACAAAGTTTATGAGAGAGCATTTCCTGTTGGGAAATGGGTATAGTCTCTGTGCTCTCCTCTGGAGGCCGAATCTGAAATCTGCGTCTGGTGTTCTTTACTAAATGTGATCAACACCATGTCGCTTTCCAGGTTTTTACTGAACTGCACATTTTGAGCAAAGTAGAGCGGTCTGTCCGACAGTTTGATTTAAACAAGGGGGAAAAGGGACGGAAAACAGCGCACGCGGTTCACAGACAAGCACGGCGAGCAAGACGAGGACAGTGCCAGGGGGCTAGGACTTACCATCAGTGTTTTTCAGGACTATCACTGCATCGCTTTGCTCCGGCTGTGGGCTATCATCATCATCATCATTATCCACCTGTTGGACACACTGAGAATGGAGTGCGTAGGTTAGGCTTTTATGCAGCCAGTGCAGCTAAGAGTACAACAATGGGCGAGTACAGAGGGATGAAGCCCTGCAGATCGCGGGTAAACCTACTGAGATGATTGGCTGGATGGCAGCCTCCTCCTCTTTTAACTCCTTGATCGCTTTATCCTCTCTGTCACACAGGGATCTCTTTCTTTTCCCCTCTCCTGTCTTTTTTTTGCTTTCTACCATCCCTGAAGGGGAAGGGGACACAGAGGTCGTCATTGAAGTAGCAGATCCCAGCAGGTGAATGCAAGCAAAACGTATTTATTGCTGTAGCTGGATACCACTAGGTGGTCTTACCATTGCAACCTAGTAGAAGAACATTTGGACGTTTCTTTATATATACCTAGTAATTTCCTGGTAACAAAATGAATTTGCCAAACTTGCCAAATGTTTTGTCCAACAAGTGCTCATCACTACACATGTACATTTATTCTCACTGTTAGCCTTAGAATCCTTCTCAATTATATCCACGTCTCAAACTAAATTCCAGGAATGGTTGCTACTTCAATGCCTCTAGCACCAGCCAGTCAGTCAGAGAAAGACCCCCACAGCTATATCTAGAAAAGGCAAAGACAAAATTACTTTATGTATGTTTCAGTGTCAAGTTAAATCACAGTGGTGCTCAGAATTATAAATTTTGAGAATAGACTAGTAAATATTTTTGATACTGCCCCTTAAACAAAGCATAGCTTGTATTTTAGCTAATCAATGATTAATGATCTATAGCTATAGAACGAACTGAATAGCAGGACAGTCTAAACCAGGGATGGCCAATCTTATCCGCAAAGGGCCACTGTGTATGTGAGTTTTCAATACAATTTCCTAATTAGATTACTAATTAGAAGACTGATTGGCTGAAGAGTCCTCACACCTGGGTTTGACCAGTTGACCTACAGGTTACCCAAAAAACCTGCACACACAGTGGCCCTTTGTGGATAAGATTGGCCACCCCTGGTCTACATAGTGTTAAGAAAAATCTAAATATATTTAGTTAAATTGGTGATCATAGGGAATATAAATACATAAAAGTATTTTATACATACAGTACTGTGCAGAAGTCTTAGGCAGGCAAAGAAATGTTTAAAGCTGTTTATCTGGGCAGCAAGTGTACTTGCTAGTATCGGGAAAAATCATTGTAGAGTCTTAAAGCACTTATGTAAATTGCTCTGGCTAAGGGCGTCTGCCAAATGCTGTAAATGTAAATGTTCTTGGGCTTAGAATAAAAAACACAATTTAACATTAGAACATGTGCAACTAAAGAGTAACACAATAAAAACTAATAATAATTTCTTCTGTTTTCTAAAAAGTTACTGATATCTAGTTGGATGGCTAGATGAACACTGCTTTAGTTCTCAAACCTCTCCTCAGGGGCACCTCAGCCCTTCCATGATTTTGTTAAATTTCACCAACAGCTCAATTAAATAATTAAATATATTGGTTTACAAAAGTCAGTGACAGACTGACTTGCATACATGGCTGCACTTGGACGGTCACTGCAGATACTGGGGTGATTTTAGCAGAGGTTCTGAAATGGCTAAGCTGACACACTTTGACAGGAATAATCATAGTTTTACAGCAACACGAGGATGATCTAAACATCATTTTCTTAGCCTGCCTAAGACTTTTGCACAGCACTGTATACAGTTAGATTCACATAGTTTATATGCAGTTGCATATAAACTATATAAATGCAGATCCCCTAGCATGATGCATTCACAAGTTTGCATAACGAAGCCTGTTTAATTAATAGCATACAAGGTGAGCTGTGAAATCCGGACTGAGAACTCGATCTAGTATCAAGCATTAACTCATATCCTGCTGATGCGAGTTCCTACATGTTACGTCACAAAACAAACGCGGAGCAGTTCCTCAGGGCGCCATGGCTGATCTCACCCTTGCATTACTTAATTGCTGCCTTGATGTGAAATAATTTCCTTGCAGTTCAAGTTGTTTTTCAGTGTAGCTTCTAGAGTACTAGCAAAGCTAATGGCCTCTGTAATTGGCTTCCCCGACCATACCTGAGCTGTCCTTATGGAATGCTTCTCTGACTATTTCGTCAGTGACTTCCTTTTCACTGTGGATTATTTTTAAGTGCTATATTGTTGCTGAGTGACTATTTATGTAGATGATGACAATCCTCAACTCCACCACAAATAAGGTAAACACAAGCAGAACTTAAATCCCCTTTGCTATGCCTCAGGCACTGCACCCAGATGAGTAGGCAGAGCAAGGAAAGAGAACCTGCATAAAGGAGCACACCTATGAAAACATACCCCTTCATTCCTCTTGAATACACCCCAATACCGATGCTCCTCGACTTACGATGGGGTTACATGCCGATGAACCCATTGAAAGTGGAAAACATTGTAAGTCAAATATGACTAAATAAATATAACTTGGTTAAACAAAAATAAAACACTATGAATCACTGTTAAATAATGTGTGTGATGCTTATGCTCACAATAGCTACGGAGACTGTAATGGTGGCTGGGTAGATGCTGCCACTGCACAGCATCAGTAAAAAGTGTCTTGTGGGGAAGTGAACAGCACCGGAAAAACACTGGCTGCCACCCTGCAGTCTAGATAGCTGTGTGGTTTAGGGTTACTCACACGGATGGGGCTGTGCTCGGTCACGTGCCATGAAAGCAGAGTTTTGAAAGGTCTATTATTTATTTATTTATTTTGCAATCACTAGTTTTTTTTTTTTAATTCCCCAGTCATGAGATTCCTCACACGGGATTATCACTGTTGATCATCTAGACTCCCTCTGTTTCCAAGTTCTTATTACCAGGTCCTGAGGACAGGGGGTACCGAGGACAGGCCTTCCCTGTTAACACATTCCTTGCCATGGTATCAGCTAGCCACATGACTGTACGTCTGAATTTCCTGGTGGTCAGAAGAACCCAGTTCACACACCGTTTATCTGTGCTGTATGCATGTTTCATGCCCATTTGAAAGGCAAGCAGAAACGTGTGACTGTGCTTCTGCATTCGACTTTTTCACTTTGGTGATCATTAAGATAAGATATACTTTACTGATCCCAGGGAGAAGTCCTTTAACCAAGCCCACTTATTAATAATCACTGAGGCTAGAAAGATAAGTGTGGCCTATGTCGATTGTGTGTGTGTGTGTGACAGCACATGTATATAGTAGTACAGCCAACAATTTCTATGTGTGCTATGGCTTTTTTCACTACCATGTGCTGCTACATATGTGTAAATATGTGCCTGGTGACAGTGTGAATAAGCATGCGTGAGTTATTCTGACACCGGTGTGTGTGCGTGTTCTTGTATGTGTAAGAGGTCTTCCTTACCTTGCTCGGACAGTGGCACCAGGCGGTACACCTTGTATGGCTCAGATATGTCCAGTTGTGACCTCTCGCTGACCTCGCGGAACTCGCAGCTCTTGTTGAGGGCAACGCGGAGGCGGGTCTTCCAGGAGGCGGGGTCTGCACGGCTTTCATCGGTGAGCTTTCCTTTAAATTCTGACCATGCCTGTCAGGGGGAGGAGGGGGCTGGTGTCACTGAGTAAAGGCTTGGGCAGCGGGACGAGATATTAAGTTTGGAGCAGTCTTTTTAGAGCATCGAAACCTTGAAAATGGCAGCATCCTCGTCGCTCCTGAAGTCCTGCTTGCCGGCGTGTTTCCAAGGAATGCGGAACATGGTCTTGGCGGGGTCGTCCCAAACGAGACCTGGGTACCGGCCGCTGCTGACCTGCATGCAGATAAGGAAATAAATTGAGTCTGGCTGCTGAATTATTTTGCAGGAACGGGGGCAGCATTTCATCCGGAAGGTTAAAAGTCAGCAGATTTACCTGCTCCACAATCCAGGACCGCAGCTTCCGTGTGGAGCGCACTCTCCCCCCTGTAGCCATGCCTGGGATCGATGTCTCTGTTCTGCCTATTCAACGATGCCGGACGAACACGGTTCAAAGTGTCGTCATCCCTACGGCGGCCAAATGCACGGAAGTGCCGTCTACAATTTGTTGTCAATGCTTGAGGCGAGGTCGCGAGCAGTTTTTGACAGATGTCATAAATGTGTCTGCTGACCATTATTATACATGGCGGTGTGTACTCCACTAAGAAAAACTGCGTGTATGAAAACTAGAGTAAAAATGCCCGAAACTTGACGAGTGGTTGTAGAGATATTTCCGATCATATGACGCGAATACAAACATGACCGGAAATGCACAAAACGAAGTTAAAGATCACGGGCAACAGTTTTAGTGACGTCGCTACACATTTGAAGAAAAAACTTTTGAATAAATTACAGTAAATGCCATTCCCATCGTCTTAAACCGATGAACAATCAAATATTAGTACGAGATCCAGTGCAGATTATACTTTGATCGGGCTTACCTGTACACAGAAAAGAAACCGCACGTACCAGTCCTCCGTCTGTCTGTGGACTGGCTGCGAAGATGCCGCCCCCAGCCCAGATCTTCTGCAGCGCGCCGCCCCAGCCGCTCCGCTTCTTAAAAATCACGTGACATCACTGAAGCGACCAACGGGCACATGTCGCATTCTGCCACTAGGGGGAGCTCTCGAGCTGGGCCAAATCCGCCTACTAATCGCGTAAACAACAAAAGAAGGTAGGGCGGTTGCCAAGAGTGTCACTTCAGGGAATCCCCAGTTGCGCGTTAGTCCATGCTTCTATTTCGAGTCTTGCCTCATTTGCAAAAAAACAACTCTTTAATGCTGAAGGAAATGTATTAGATGTGTGCACTGGCTTTTGTTTAATATATCACTACACAGATGTACTGTATATGTACCTAAAACAGAAATATTATTTGTATACCTCCAGTAAAGAACACAATATTTATTATTAAATAAATATTTATTTGCATACCATTCAAGCCCCCCTTTTCTTAATTGATTACTTGGTTCTTACCTGCCATCTTTAATTTAGCCAGAAGTCAGGGGTGGATTTTTCGGCTATATTTCAGCTTTATAGCATTGTGAGGCTGTCGGTGTCGTGGGTTTGGTGTGGAGATTCAGAGTGGTACGTTAATAAAAAGTACACTGAACAGCTGTGAAAATCTAGTATGCCACACTGTACACTGACCATCAAAGGAGCCATTTCAGCTGTTGGTTTTATTTGAGAACTTTATTTAGTAAAACAAGCGAAATGGCAGGAAAGCACATTAAACTGAGCTCTTGATTAGTTGGGTGTGGTTGCTTTTGAAATGCTCTGTCGGGCTCCTGTGAGGATTTCCTTCTTGTGAAGATCCGAAGTTGCAGGACAGGGTGCTGGCTTCATTGTCCCAGAGACAGGGCACTCTAATGGGCAGACGGTGCAAGAAGCAGCTCTTCAGAAAACCCACCGAGGGGCAGGTGACTGTGGGCATCTCAGACGCTGCTGTGTGTGTTTATAACTGAGCTCCAGCTGTGACGGTGGCCCTATTAGCAGCAGCGCAGATCATCTCTAGCCGATGTATGTTTCATTAAATGATCTCTTTAAAATTTTTGCTAATCCACAACAATTTATGTGCTGTAAATGAGATTAAATGTATTTCCTAGTTTGATCAGAGGTGTTAAGAATAAGAAAAATAAGATTTCCAGTAATCCAATCACCCTGTAGGTTTACATGAAGGCAAACAAGACGCCCCAACAGAATATGTGAAAGAAAACCTTTTAGCTGGGCTTAGAACAGTTAAGGTTACAGCAACACGATGCTTCATTTCATCCGTGGGACCTTGTCCCCTATCGGCACCTCGTCCATCAGTTTCTGTGGAAATGGAAGAAATGTGATTAAAGTTACTCTCTGTTCCTAAGAGTTAAGATTTAAATGCTCCAGGACGTAGCTTAACTCGTTTCACAATCGGCCATAAATTCTCGCTCCAGGGCACAGGGGTCCAAGCCAAAGATTGCATCACACTGAGCGGTAATCGCCTGAGCTGAATGTGGTCAGCACGCCCAGTCTAAGTACGGTATGGGTACCCAACCTGCTTCATTCCACGGGGCTGTGGAATACTGGGGGCTTTGAGGAGAGGTTGGTCAGGTTCTAAAAGCTAAGTACAACCACTTGTCGTTTAGCGACCACCTTGATTAGCGAACTTGCACAAATACGATCGTAATAAGAAAATTCATTTTCCGACCAATGCGGGGATGCACGGGCAGATTTTGTACCCCTGATAATGTACGCTGGGGTGAAAGATCTCGGTAACAGAATGCACAAATTATTGTTAGTAATATTCACTTCATAAAGGATCAAAGAAAATGAGCACAGAACTGTGAAGCGGAGCCGTAAGCAGAGTGGTGGTGACGTCTTGCCTACCGGGATGTTCACTTAGCTACCATTTGCTGGGCACTGTACCGGAACTCTGGTCGCTAAACGAGGAGAGGATGTATTATACGTTTTCAAACTATGACTTTTTAAAAAAAAAAAACAATCCCTGATATTTGTGCATTCTGACTGCATCTAAAAAAATTGAAATTTTGTAACTCTCCTCTGTTGTGGGCATCCCCTACATTAGAGTAAGTACTGCAATACAAGTTTGGCTTATCCCTGTAGCCCCACATGCACAGCTACACACACACACGTTTGTAATTATATCTTTGTGGGGACTCTCCATTCATTTCTATGAGGAAAACTCTAATCCCAACATGACAACCTTAACCCCTACCCAACCCTAACCTTAACCATAAACTACCAAACAAAATATGAGACTTTTAGCATTTTTACTGTTTTGACTGCATTCACAGATTTCTGCGAGGACCTGAAAAATGGTCCCCACGACTTAAAAATAACAGGTTTTTATTACATTGTGGGGAATATTTGGTCGTCACTATGTAATATAAACATACTCCACACAGACATCCAAAGACACCCAAAGAGACACACACAGATTCACATACACATATGATAAGTCCATCAAACAAACCGTAACGTTATACCTTCAGCAGTCGGGTAAAATAAGTATTGTCGTCTTCCACCTCCCCCCGCCAATCATCAACTTGGTATCGCCGACAAGCCACCACAATGTCATTGTTTTCGAACAGGGGGGCGGGGTCAAGGGAGTGGCCATTGATGAGACTGACCAAGTATTCTTTGTAGTGCTTCCTGGAGCGTAGACACCAAAACATTTGTGCTATTAATAGTGTGAGAAGGCTGAGTGGCCTGGCAGAAAGAGTCATGGTGACATCACTCACTCGCAGAGCCCCGCGTGTCCCGCCTGACATTGGGCCCCACAGGGCAGGTCGCGCTGCTGCCCCCCCTCATCCTTCTGCTCCATCACACCACACTGCCCTAAGGAGGGAGAGCAAACATCAGCTGGGTGAGAGATGGGAGGCGCAAAGGGCAAAGGCAGAGTCCCCTTTGGTGCTCCAGGCTCTGTAGTAAACATTATGGCGGTGTTCCTCAAGCCAGTGGTCAGGGAGCCCCAGACAGCTCCCATCGCACCTGCACCAGGAACTCCGAACTCTTGATTGGTTAGGAGCTTGGAGGGAGCAAAAATGTGGATTGTTTTTTTTTTTTTTTTTTTGGGGGGGGGGGGGGGGGGGCAGGG